>CAMAOD020000058.1:0-21059 GCA_945859595.2 Megachile willughbiella | reverse complement strand
ATAATAATAGAAATAAGGATAAAAATAAGAGTTATTTATATAATAATAATATTGATAAGGCTGAAAATAATAGTTATTACGATAATAATAATAGTAATAAGGATAAAAATAAGAGTTATTACGATAATAATAATAGTAATAAGGATAAAAATAAGAGTTATTACATGATAAAAATAGGAATAAGGCTGAAAATAATAGTTATAATGATAATAATAATAGAAATAAGGATAAAAATAAGAGTTATTACAATAATAATAATAGAAATTAGGATAAAAATAAGAGTTATTACGATAATACTAATAGTAATAAGGATAAAAATAAGAGTTATTTATATAATAATAATATTGATAAGGCTGAAAATAATAGTTATTACGATAATAATAATAGTAATAAGGATAAAAATAAGAGTTATTACGACAATAATAATAGAAATAAGGATAAAAATAAGAGTTATTACGATAATAATAATAGTAATAAGGATAAAAATAAGAGTTATTACGATTATAATAATAGTGATAAGGCTGAAGATAATAGTTACTACGATAATAATAATACTAATAAGGATAAAAATAAGAGTTATTACGATAATAATAATAGAAATAAGGATAAAAATAAGAGTTATTACGATACTAATAATAGTAATAAGGATAAAAATAAGAGTTACTACGATAATAATAATGGTAATAAGGATAAAAATAAGAGTTATTACGATACTAATAATAGTAATAAGGATAAAAATAAGAGTTACTACGATAATAATAATGGTAATAAGGATAAAAATAAGAGTTATTACGATAATAATAGTAGTAATAAGGATAAAAGTAAGAGTTAATACGAAGATAAAATAGGAATGAGGACAAAAATAAGAGTTCTTACATAATAAAAATAGGAATAAGGCTGAAAATAATAGTTATAATGATAATAATAATAGAAATAAGGATAAAAATAAGAGTTATTACGATAATAATAATAGTAATAAGGATAAAAGTAAGAGTTAGTATGATGATAAAATAGGAACAAGGACAAAAATAAGAGTTATTACGATAATAATAATAGTTATAAGGGTAAAAATAAGAGTTATTACGATAATAATAATAGTTATAAGGGTAAACATAAGAGTTATTACGATAATAATAATAGAAATTAGGATAAAAATAAGAGTTATTACATAATAAAAATAGGAATATGGCTGAAAGTAATAGATATAATGATAATAATAATAGAAATAAGGATAAAAATGAGAGTTACTACGATAATAATAATAGTAATAAGGATAAAAATAAAAGTTATTACGATAATAATAATAGTAATACGGATAGAAGTAAGAGTTAATATGATGATAAAATAGGAATAAGGACAAAAATAAGAGTTCTTACATAATAAAAATAGGAATACGGCTGAAAATAATAGTTATAATGATAATAATAATAGTAAAAAGGATAAAGATAAGAATCATTACATGATAAAAATAGGAATAAGGCTGAAAATAATAGTTATAATGATAATAATAATAGAAATAAGGATAAAAATAAGAGTTATTCCGATAATAAAAATAGGAATAAGGATAAAAATAAGAGTTATTACGATAATAATAATAGGAATAAGGATAAAAATAAGAGTTATTACGATAATAATAACAGAAATTAGGATAAAAATAAGAGTTATTACGATAATAATAATAGTAATAAGGATAAAAATAAGAGTTATTACGATAATAATAATAGTAATAAGGATAAAAATATCAGTTACTACGATAATAATAAAGGTAATAAGGATAAAAATAAGAGTTATTACGATAATAATAGTAGTAATAAGGATAAAAGTAAGAGTTAATACGAAGATAAAATAGGAGTAAGGACAAAAATAAGAGTTCTTACATATTAAAAATAGGAATAAGGCTGAAAATAATAGTTATAATGATAATAATAATAGTAATAAGGATAAAAATAAGAGTTATTCCGATAATAATAATAGTAACAAGGATAAAAGTAAGAGCTAATACGATGATAAAATAGGAACAGGACAAAAATAAGAGTTATTACGATAATAATAATAGTTATAAGGATAAAAATAAGAGTTATTACGATAATAATAATAGTTATAAGGGTTAAAATAAGAGTTATTACGATAATAATAATAGAAATTAGGATAAAAATAAGAGTTATTACATAATAAAAATAGGAATATGGCTGAAAGTAATAGATATAATGATAATAATAATAGAAATAAGGATAAAAATAAGAGTTATTACGATAATAATAATAGTAATAAGGATAAAAATAAGAGTTATTACGATAATAATAATAGTAATAAGGATAAAAGTAAGAGTTAGTATGATGATAAAATAGGAATAAGGACAAAAATAAGAGTTATTACGATAATAATAATAGTTATAAGGGTAAAAATAAGAGTTATTACGATAATAATAATAGAAATTAGGATAAAAATAAGAGTTATTACATAATAAAAATAGGAATATGGCTGAAAGTAATAGATATAATGATAATAATAATAGAAATAAGGATAAAAATGAGAGTTACTACGATAATAATAATAGTAATAAGGATAAAAATAAGAGTTATTACGATAATAATAATAGTAATACGGATAAAAATAAGAGTTATAACATGATAAAAATAGGAATAAGGCTGAAAATAATAGTTATAATGATAATAATAATAGTAATAAGGATAAAAATAAGAGTTATTACGATAATAGTAATAGTAACAAGTATAAAAGTAAGAGCTAATACGATGATAAAATAGGAATAAGGACAAAAATAAGAGTTGTTACGATAATAATAATAGTTATAAGGGTAAAAATAAGAGTTATTACGATAATAATAATAGAAATAAGGATAAAAATAAGAGTTATTAATATAATAATAATATTGATAAGGCTGAAAATAATAGTTATTACGATAATAATAATAGTAATAAGGATAAAAATAAGAGTTATTACGATAATAATAATAGTAATAAGGATAAAAATAAGAGTTATTACATGATAAAAATAGGAATAAGGCTGAAAATAATAGTTATAATGATAATAATAATAGAAATAAGGATAAAAATAAGAGTTATTACAATAATAATAATAGAAATTAGGATAAAAATAAGAGTTATTACGATAATACTAATAGTAATAAGGATAAAAATAAGAGTTATTTATATAATAATAATATTGATAAGGCTGAAAATAATAGTTATTACGATAATAATAATAGTAATAAGGATAAAAATAAGAGTTATTACGACAATAATAATAGAAATAAGGATAAAAATAAGAGTTATTACGATAATAATAATAGTAATAAGGATAAAAATAAGAGTTATTACGATTATAATAATAGTGATAAGGCTGAAGATAATAGTTACTACGATAATAATAATACTAATAAGGATAAAAATAAGAGTTATTACGATAATAATAATAGAAATAAGGATAAAAATAAGAGTTATTACGATACTAATAATAGTAATAAGGATAAAAATAAGAGTTACTACGATAATAATAATGGTAATAAGGATAAAAATAAGAGTTATTACGATAATAATAGTAGTAATAAGGATAAAAGTAAGAGTTAATACGAAGATAAAATAGGAATGAGGACAAAAATAAGAGTTCTTACTGTTACTGCGTAACAAAAGAACAGAACAAAAATTCACAGTTCGTTTGGTAACTTGTGACCTTTCAAAATATTTGGGAAAAATTTAATATTCAACTAAAGCAATTTAAATCATATTTCAAATAAAACATGTCTCAAGGCAGTAAAGGCAAAACTTTTAAGAAATAGTAAAACTAAATATCGTAATTACCTGCAATTGAAAGTAGCCATAAAAAGGTCAAACGATTTACACGTTTGGGAAAACCCAATCATTTACAATTCTTACTGCCTTCGACCATTTGAACTGTTAGAGACCTTACCTGGGTCTAACGGTAGTCCCCATGGAGTAGACTTCATCCCCCAAAAATTTAAAATGTGCATTAACCAATTAGAAGCGTTGTTACAAAATACCCCACTACAAAACAAAGTTTACTTCGAAAGAAATATTGTGCGAAATAGTGAGATTCAAACAAACTAACATACAAGAAACATCGTTTATCAATTCTAAGTCGCCGTCCGATACATTTATAAAACAAACTACTTTAAACTTATTTGTAATTTATTAATTAAATAGTTTAAGTGTTTACATTTAATATCAGTGTCACTATCCATTTTTTCCAATAATTCACTCGCCGTTAAGTCAGCGTGTGAAGTGGGCATACGACGAAAGTTTTCTTTCAAACATTAAATTTGATCATTTTGCCCACGCGGTAACATATGGTCCTTCGAGCCGGATAGTGAACTGTGTAACAAAGTATAACATTAAACATCAAGTCAAGAGCAAAAACATCCCATTGAGTGGAATCATCGGACGTGCCAATTAATCATAATACAATTTGGTGTCATCCCGTTTGGAGACATCCCATTTGGAGACATCCCGTTTGGAGTCATCCGATTTTGAAACATTTCGTTTGGTGTCATCCCGTTTGGAGACATCCCATTTGGAGACATCCCGTTTGGAGTCATCCGATTTTGAAACATTTCGTTTGGTGTCATCCCGTTTGGAGACATCCCATTTGGAGACATCCCGTTTGGAGTCATCCGATTTTGAAACATTTCGTTTGGTGTCATCCCGTTTGGAGACATCCCATTTGGAGACATCCCGTTCGGAGTCATCTCATTTGGAAACATTTCGTTTGGAGACATCCCGTTTGGAGTCATCCTGTTTGGAATCATCTGTTTGGAGTCATCCCGTTTGGAGACATCCCGTTTTGGAGTCATCTCGTTTGGAGACATCCCGTTTGGAGACATCCCAGTTGGACAACATATTGGTGGATAACATCCCATTTGGACAACATCCACGCAAGGAAACAAATCATCAAACATCTCGGTGTCAATCATCGAGGGACTAACAACACTGGACTCCCGTTTGGAGAACAGCCTTTTCAAGATCATCGAATAAGGAGACAGCTACTCAAAGAATATCAACAAGGTCGTATGTAAGTAAAAGAATCTTCCATTTCCTTGCTTAAACTTCCTTAACAAACATTTCAAATTGATTCTATCTCAATTACAAATTATCATTAATCAATTTACAATGACTGCGTTAAAAATCAAATCATTAATTAAAGCTCGTGGTGTTAATAAAGCAAATATAACACGTTTAATTAAACATATCAATGAACACGCATTAATAAGTAGCGATGCATTAGAAACGCGTAAACAAAAATTAGAAGAATATTATCAAGCGTTTAGTAATATACAATTTGAAATTGAAGAGCTTGCTGAAGAAGCTCAGCTTGAGGCAGATCAGGATGTTGAACGAGAACAATTTGACGAATTATATTTTGAATGTTCTGATTTAATAAGTCAACGGGTTAGGGAACTAGATCCTAATGGTAGTATATCAGCGACTACGAGCACTCAGCCGATCGCGACCGCGAATAATTCTAAAGTTATTGTCCAACAAAATACATTATTACCAAAAATTGAAATTCGTCCATTTGACGGTAACCCTATTGAGTGGCACAGTTTCCATGACACCTTTCAGTCACTAGTTCACAATGATGTTCAGATTCCCGCGGTACAGAAATTTTATTTATTAAAAAATTCACTTCGTGGTAGTGTAGCCACAATAATCGATCCATTAAACGCGTCTGAAGAAAACTATCTGGTAGCTTGGGAATTGTTGAAACAACGATGCGATAAACCGCGGCAAATAGTACAAACACACATCAAAATGTTGTTAGAATTGACAGAGATTAATAAAGATTCACCTCTTAGTTTGCGAACACTAAAGGAAAACGCTTTGATGCATGTTAATGCATTGAAGGCCCTTCAAGTACCGGTAGATAGTTGGGATGCAATGTTAGTATACATAATCATTCAAAAACTTGATAAAACAACGCGACGAACTTGGGAACGTACTTTAGAAAATTCTCAAATGCCAAAATTTACCGAACTTATTGCATTTTTAAATAAACAAGAACGGGGAGATGATATCGAGGAATGTAATAACGTAAAAAATAAATATAACAATCCAGTAGTTCATAATCGAAGCATAAATCGAGTAGGAACATTAGGAGCTCATAGGCAAGCATATGTAAGTGCACAACCGCGATATGAGTGTGCCCTTTGTCAGGCAGATCACAGTATTTATGCATGTCAAGAATTCATGCAGTTAAGTCCACGCGAAAGAAGTAATGTGGTTAGAAACAAGAAATTATGTATAAATTGTTTACGAGATAATCATCATACAAGTAAATGTTTTGCGCCTGGTTGCAAAAAATGCAATCGACGACACAATATCTTGTTACATTTTGAAGACAGTAATACACAAAGTAATAATGTAGAGGAACAGTGTTTTAATGATCAAACGACTGCGTCTTCTTCTACGGAATCGATAAAAAAGAGTTATGCGATAACATATGATTCAGAGGTTTTGTTAGGGACAGCACGCATTCACATATTAGATCGGTATAATAGGGCACGTGAATGTCGTGTATTATTAGATGGGTGTTCCCAATGCAATTTCATTTCTGAAAAATTAGCAGATGATCTTAAATTGATAAAACAAAAAATTAATTTACCGTTCGCGGGACTTGGACAATTAATTACGCGGGCAGAATATAAAGTAAAGACAACAATAAAGTCACGAATAAATAATTTTGAGTCTCAGGTAGAATTTGTGGCGCTTCCCGCAATTACTGACATACTTCCTTCGCGGCAGGTAAATAAGGGGGCTCTTGCAATCCCTCATAATGTACAATTAGCAGACCCGGAATTCAACAAACCGGCAGAAATCGATGCGTTGATTGGAACCACGCTATTCTACAAATTACTTAGTATAGGACAAATAAAATTATCTAATAGCACGGATGCAGTGCTACAGAAAACCTTGTTAGGTTGGATAGTCGTTGGTGAGGTAGGCAAATCTGAAAATGTGATATCCAAGTCGTGTCATATAGTAACTAATTTAGATAAACAATTAATGAATTCTTAGGAGGTTGAAAAAATATCAAATAAAAAACATCTATCGAACGAAGAATTAGTTTGTGAAAGGATATACAACGAGTCTAAAAATTGTGGTTCGGATGGAAAATACATAGTACATCTGCCATTTAATGCAAGAAAAAATATTGAGATAGAATCGATGTTAAACTCCAGATGTTTAATCCCACTCTCCTGTTATCCTAATGACCTCACATCCTTGACTCCAGTATATTTTTTAATTGGAAGATCTTTTGCAAACATATCGGAAAACGATCTTCGAAACGTAACTACAAATAAGTTGTCAATGTGGCAGCATATGCATAAAATAATACAACAAATGCTGGTACTTATACATGCAGACAATCTTCCGCCGATGCATTGGATCATTGGTTGCATCGTCGTGATCCAGCCAGGATAATATAGTGTAGTGCATGTAGCAGCTATAAAGACACAGTGTGTACAAGCGTTGTGTAACTAAATTTGCACCATTATCAATAGACACACCGACAAACAATGCGCGGGTGGTATTAAAAGTGTTATAGTATAAGTTCAACATGTATTAGAAGTTAACTGTAGAATTAAATTAATATTGTAATCCGCAAAGTAGAGTAGCACGTGATAAGATATATATATACAATGTATACACATATATAGTTCATTCAATAATTTGTAGAACTTAAATCAATCTTTTAGCATTTTAGCGTTTATCATAGGTTTGTTTTGTTATGCAAATAGACATATTGTATGAATAATTCAAATTTGTATTGAGTTTATAGAATTCTATGTTAATCAAATTTAATTGAACGCACTCGTTCAAGGCGGGCGGCATGTTACTGCGTAACAAAAGAACAGAACAAAAATTCACAGTTCGTTTGGTAACTTGTGACCTTTCAAAATATTTGGGAAAAATTTAATATTCAACTAAAGCAATTTAAATCATATTTCAAATAAAACATGTCTCAAGGCAGTAAAGGCAAAACTTTTAAGAAATAGTAAAACTAAATATCGTAATTACCTGCAATTGAAAGTAGCCATAAAAAGGTCAAACGATTTACACGTTTGGGAAAACCCAATCATTTACAATTCTTACTGCCTTCGACCATTTGAACTGTTAGAGACCTTACCTGGGTCTAACGGTAGTCCCCATGGAGTAGACTTCATCCCCCAAAAATTTAAAATGTGCATTAACCAATTAGAAGCGTTGTTACAAAATACCCCACTACAAAACAAAGTTTACTTCGAAAGAAATATTGTGCGAAATAGTGAGATTCAAACAAACTAACATACAAGAAACATCGTTTATCAATTCTAAGTCGCCGTCCGATACATTTATAAAACAAACTACTTTAAACTTATTTGTAATTTATTAATTAAATAGTTTAAGTGTTTACATTTAATATCAGTGTCACTATCCATTTTTTCCAATAATTCACTCGCCGTTAAGTCAGCGTGTGAAGTGGGCATACGACGAAAGTTTTCTTTCAAACATTAAATTTGATCATTTTGCCCACGCGGTAACACTTACATAATAAAAATAGGAATAAGGCTGAAAATAATAGTTATAATGATAATAATAATAGAAATAAGGATAAAAATAAGAGTTATTACGATAATAATAATAGTAATAAGGATAGAAGTAAGAGTTAATATGATGATAAAATAGGAATAAGGACAAAAATAAGAGTTATTACTATAATAATAATAGTTATAAGGATAAAAATAAGAGTTATTACGATAATAATAATAGTAATAAGGATAGAAGTAAGAGTTAATATGATGATAA
The DNA here is from genome assembly GCA_945859595.2 of Megachile willughbiella. Classification (NCBI taxonomy): domain Eukaryota; kingdom Metazoa; phylum Arthropoda; class Insecta; order Hymenoptera; family Megachilidae; genus Megachile; species Megachile willughbiella. The sequence continues at coordinate 12,237 of CAMAOD020000058.1, read as the reverse complement.
AATAGGAATAAGGACAAAAATAGGAGTTATTACGGTAATAAAAATAGGAATAAGGATAAAAATAAGAGTTCTTACGATAATAATAATAGAAATAAGGATAAAAATAAGAGTTATTACGATAATAATAATAGTAATAAGGATAGAAGTAAGAGTTAATATGATGATAAAATAGGAATAAGGGCAAAAATAGGAGTTATTACGATAATAATAATAGTAATAAGGGTAAAAATAAGAGTTATAACGACAATAATAATAGAAATTAGGATAAAAATAAGAGTTATTACGATAATAATAATAGAAATTAGGATAAAAATGAGAGTTATTACATAATAAAAATAGGAATATGGCTGAAAGTAATAGTTATAATGATAATAATAATAGAAATTAGGATAAAAATAAGAGTTATTACGATAATAATAAGAGTAATAAGGATATAAATAAGAGTTCTTACATAATTAAAATAGGATTAATGCTGATAATAATAGTTATTACGATAATAATAATAGTAATAAGGATAAAAATAAGTGTTACTACGAGAATAATAATGGTAATAAGGATAAAAATAAGAGTTATTACGATAATAATAATAGTAATAAGGATAGAAGTAAGAGTTAATATGATGATAAAATAGGAATAAGGACAAAAATAAGAGTTCTTACATAATAAAAATAGGAATACGGCTGAAAATAATAGTTATAATGATAATAATAATAGTAATAAGGATAAAAATAAGAGTTATTCCGATAATAATAATAGTAACAAGGATAAAAGTAAGAGCTAATACGATGATAAAATAGGAACAGGACAAAAATAAGAGTTATTACGATAATAATAATAGTTATAAGGATAAAAATAAGAGTTATTACGATAATAATAATAGTTATAAGGGTTAAAATAAGAGTTATTACGATAATAATAATAGAAATTAGGATAAAAATAAGAGTTATTACATAATAAAAATAGGAATATGGCTGAAAGTAATAGATATAATGATAATAATAATAGAAATAAGGATAAAAATAAGAGTTATTACGATAATAATAATAGTAATAAGGATAAAAATAAGAGTTATTACGATAATAATAATAGTGATAGGGCTGAAAATAATAGTTATTACGATAATAATAATAGTAATAAGGATAAAAATAAGAGTTATTACGATAATAATAATAGTAATAAGGATAAAAATAAGAGTTATTACGATAATAATAATAGTAATAAGGATAAAAATAAGAGTTATTACGATAATACTAATAGTAATAAGGATAAAAATAAGAGTTATTTATATAATAATAATATTGATAAGGCTGAAAATAATAGTTATTACGATAATAATAATAGTAATAAGGATAAAAATAAGAGTTATTACGATAATAATAATAGTAATAAGGATAAAAATAAGAGTTATTACGATAATAATAATAGTGATAGGGCTGAAAATAATAGTTATTACGATAATAATAATAGTAATAAGGATAGAAATAAGAGTTATTACGATAATAATAATAGTAATAAGGATAAAAATAAGAGTTATTAAATGATAAAAATAGCAATAAGGCTGAAAATAATAGTTATAATGATAATAATAATAGAAATAAGGATAAAAATAAGAGTTATTACGATAATAATAATAGAAGTTAGGATAAAAATAAGAGTTATTACGAGAATAAAAATAGGAATAAGGATAAAAATAAGTGTTATTACATAATAAAAATAGGAATATGGCTGAAAGTAATAGTCATAGTGATAATAATAATAGAAATAAGGATAAAAAAAAGAGTTATTACATGATAAAAATAGGAATAAGGCTGAAAATAATAGTTATAATGATAATAAAAATAGAAATAAGGATAAAAATGAGAGTTACTACGATAATAATAATAGTAATAAGGATAAAAATAAGAGTTATTACGATAATAATAATAGTAATAAGGATAAAAATAAGAGTTATTACGATAATAATAATAGTGATAAGGCTGAAAATAATAGTTGTAATGATAATAATAATAGTAAAAAGGATAAATATAAGAGTTATTACGATAATAATAATAGTGATAAGGCTGAAAATAATAGTTATAATGATAATAATAATAGTAAAAAGGATAAATATAAGAGTTATTACGATAATAATAATAGTAATAAGGATAAAAATAAGAGTTATTACGATAATAATAATAGTAATAAGGATAAAAATAAGAGTTATTACATGATAAAAATAGGAATAAGGCTGAAAATAATAGTTATAATGATAATAATAATAGAAATAAGGATAAAAATAAGAGTTATTACAATAATAATAATAGAAATTAGGATAAAAATAAGAGTTATTACGATAATACTAATAGTAATAAGGATAAAAATAAGAGTTATTTATATAATAATAATATTGATAAGGCTGAAAATAATAGTTATTACGATAATAATAATAGTAATAAGGATAAAAATAAGAGTTATTACGACAATAATAATAGAAATAAGGATAAAAATAAGAGTTATTACGATAATAATAATAGTAATAAGGATAAAAATAAGAGTTATTACGATTATAATAATAGTGATAAGGCTGAAGATAATAGTTACTACGATAATAATAATACTAATAAGAACAAAAATAAGAGTTATTACGATATTAATAATAGTAATAAGGATAAAAATAAGAGTTATTACGACAATAATAATAGTTATAAGGATAAGAATAATAATTATTACGATAATAATAATAGAAATTGGGATAAAAATAAGAGTTATTACATAATAAAAATAGGAATATGGCTGAAAGTAATAGTTATAATGATAATAATAATAGAAATAAGGATAAAAATAAGAGTTATTACGATAATAATAATAGTAATAAGGATAAAAATAAGAGTTATTACGATAATAATAATAGTGATAGGGCTGAAAATAATAGTTATTACGATAATAATAATAGTAATAAGGATAGAAATAAGAGTTATTACGATAATAATAATAGTAATAAGGATAAAAATAAGAGTTATTAAATGATAAAAATAGCAATAAGGCTGAAAATAATAGTTATAATGATAATAATAATAGAAATAAGGATAAAAATAAGAGTTATTACGATAATAATAATAGAAGTTAGGATAAAAATAAGAGTTATTACGAGAATAAAAATAGGAATAAGGATAAAAATAAGTGTTATTACATAATAAAAATAGGAATATGGCTGAAAGTAATAGTCATAGTGATAATAATAATAGAAATAAGGATAAAAAAAAGAGTTATTACATGATAAAAATAGGAATAAGGCTGAAAATAATAGTTATAATGATAATAAAAATAGAAATAAGGATAAAAATGAGAGTTACTACGATAATAATAATAGTAATAAGGATAAAAGTAAGAGTTATTACGATAATAATAATAGTAATACGGATAAAAATAAGAGTTATTACATGATAAAAATAGGAATAAGGCTGAAAATGATAGTTATAATGATAATAATAATAGTAAAAAGGATAAAAATAAGAGTTATTACGATAATAATAATAGTAATAAGGATAAAAATAAGAGTTATTATGATAATAATAATAGTAATAAGGATAAAAATAAGAGTTATTACATGATAAAAATAGGAATAAGGCTGAAAATAATAGTTATAATGATAATAATAATAGTAATAAGGATAAAAATAAGAGTTATTACGATAATAATAATAGTAATACGGATAAAAATAAGAGTTATTACATGATAAAAATAGGAATAAGGCTGAAAATAATAGTTATAATGATAATAATAATAGAAATAAGGATAAAAATAAGAGTTATTGCGACAATAATAATAGAAATAAGGATAAAAATAAGAGTTATTACGATAATAATAATAGTAATAAGAATAAAAATAAGAGTTATTACGATAATAATAATAGTGATAAGGCTGAAAATAATAGTTACTACGATAATAATAATACTAATAAGGACAAAAATAAGAGTTATTACGATAATAAAAATAGGAATAAGGATAAAAATAAGTGTTATTACATAATAAAAATAGGAATATGGCTGAAAGTAATAGTCATAATGATAATAATAATAGAAATAAGGACAAAAATAAGAGTTATTACGATAATAATAATAGTAATAAGTATAAAAATAATAGTTATAATGATAATAATAATAGTAAAAAGGATAAAAATAAGAGTTATTACGATAATAATAATAGTAATAAGGATAAAAATAAGAGTTATTACGATAATAATAATAGTGATAAGGCTGAAAATAATAGTTATAATGATAATAATAATAGTAAAAAGGATGAATATAAGAGTTATTACGATAATAATAATAGTAATAAGGATAAAAATAAGAGTTATTACATGATAAAAATAGGAATAAGGCTGAAAATGATAGTTATAATGATAATAATAATAGTAAAAAGGATAAAAATAAGAGTTATTACGATAATAATAATAGTAATAAGGATAAAAATAAGAGTTATTACGATAATAATAATAGTGATAAGGCTGAAAATAATAGTTACTACGATAATAATAATACTAATAAGGACAAAAATAAGAGTTATTACGATAATAAAAATAGGAATAAGGATAAAAATAAGTGTTATTACATAATAAAAATAGGAATATGGCTGAAAGTAATAGTCATTATGATAATAATAATAGAAATAAGGACAAAAATAAGAGTTATTACGATAATAATAATAGTAATAAGTATAAAAATAATAGTTATAATGATAATAATAATAGTAAAAAGGATAAAAATAAGAGTTATTACGACAATAATAATAGTTATAAGGATAAGAATAATAATTATTACGATAATAATAATAGAAATTGGGATAAAAATAAGAGTTATTACATAATAAAAATAGGAATATGGCTGAAAGTAATAGTTATAATGATAATAATAATAGAAATAAGGATAAAAATAAGAGTTATTACGATAATAATAATAGTAATAAGGATAAAAATAAGAGTTATTACGATAATAATAATAGTGATAGGGCTGAAAATAATAGTTATTACGATAATAATAATAGTAATAAGGATAGAAATAAGAGTTATTACGATAATAATAATAGTAATAAGGATAAAAATAAGAGTTATTAAATGATAAAAATAGCAATAAGGCTGAAAATAATAGTTATAATGATAATAATAATAGAAATAAGGATAAAAATAAGAGTTATTACGATAATAATAATAGAAGTTAGGATAAAAATAAGAGTTATTACGAGAATAAAAATAGGAATAAGGATAAAAATAAGTGTTATTACATAATAAAAATAGGAATATGGCTGAAAGTAATAGTCATAGTGATAATAATAATAGAAATAAGGATAAAAAAAAGAGTTATTACATGATAAAAATAGGAATAAGGCTGAAAATAATAGTTATAATGATAATAAAAATAGAAATAAGGATAAAAATGAGAGTTACTACGATAATAATAATAGTAATAAGGATAAAAGTAAGAGTTATTACGATAATAATAATAGTAATACGGATAAAAATAAGAGTTATTACATGATAAAAATAGGAATAAGGCTGAAAATGATAGTTATAATGATAATAATAATAGTAAAAAGGATAAAAATAAGAGTTATTACGATAATAATAATAGTAATAAGGATAAAAATAAGAGTTATTATGATAATAATAATAGTAATAAGGATAAAAATAAGAGTTATTACATGATAAAAATAGGAATAAGGCTGAAAATAATAGTTATAATGATAATAATAATAGTAATAAGGATAAAAATAAGAGTTATTACGATAATAATAATAGTAATACGGATAAAAATAAGAGTTATTACATGATAAAAATAGGAATAAGGCTGAAAATAATAGTTATAATGATAATAATAATAGAAATAAGGATAAAAATAAGAGTTATTGCGACAATAATAATAGAAATAAGGATAAAAATAAGAGTTATTACGATAATAATAATAGTAATAAGAATAAAAATAAGAGTTATTACGATAATAATAATAGTGATAAGGCTGAAAATAATAGTTACTACGATAATAATAATACTAATAAGGACAAAAATAAGAGTTATTACGATAATAAAAATAGGAATAAGGATAAAAATAAGTGTTATTACATAATAAAAATAGGAATATGGCTGAAAGTAATAGTCATAATGATAATAATAATAGAAATAAGGACAAAAATAAGAGTTATTACGATAATAATAATAGTAATAAGTATAAAAATAATAGTTATAATGATAATAATAATAGTAATAAGGATAAAAATAAGAGTTATTACGATTATAATAATAGTGATAAGGCTGAAGATAATAGTTACTACGATAATAATAATACTAATAAGAACAAAAATAAGAGTTATTACGATATTAATAATAGTAATAAGGATAAAAATAAGAGTTATTACGACAATAATAATAGTTATAAGGATAAGAATAATAATTATTACGATAATAATAATAGAAATTGGGATAAAAATAAGAGTTATTACATAATAAAAATAGGAATATGGCTGAAAGTAATAGTTATAATGATAATAATAATAGAAATAAGGATAAAAATAAGAGTTATTACGATAATAATAATAGTAATAAGGATAAAAATAAGAGTTATTACGATAATAATAATAGTGATAGGGCTGAAAATAATAGTTATTACGATAATAATAATAGTAATAAGGATAGAAATAAGAGTTATTACGATAATAATAATAGTAATAAGGATAAAAATAAGAGTTATTAAATGATAAAAATAGCAATAAGGCTGAAAATAATAGTTATAATGATAATAATAATAGAAATAAGGATAAAAATAAGAGTTATTACGATAATAATAATAGAAGTTAGGATAAAAATAAGAGTTATTACGAGAATAAAAATAGGAATAAGGATAAAAATAAGTGTTATTACATAATAAAAATAGGAATATGGCTGAAAGTAATAGTCATAGTGATAATAATAATAGAAATAAGGATAAAAAAAAGAGTTATTACATGATAAAAATAGGAATAAGGCTGAAAATAATAGTTATAATGATAATAAAAATAGAAATAAGGATAAAAATGAGAGTTACTACGATAATAATAATAGTAATAAGGATAAAAGTAAGAGTTATTACGATAATAATAATAGTAATACGGATAAAAATAAGAGTTATTACATGATAAAAATAGGAATAAGGCTGAAAATGATAGTTATAATGATAATAATAATAGTAAAAAGGATAAAAATAAGAGTTATTACGATAATAATAATAGTAATAAGGATAAAAATAAGAGTTATTATGATAATAATAATAGTAATAAGGATAAAAATAAGAGTTATTACATGATAAAAATAGGAATAAGGCTGAAAATAATAGTTATAATGATAATAATAATAGTAATAAGGATAAAAATAAGAGTTATTACGATAATAATAATAGTAATACGGATAAAAATAAGAGTTATTACATGATAAAAATAGGAATAAGGCTGAAAATAATAGTTATAATGATAATAATAATAGAAATAAGGATAAAAATAAGAGTTATTGCGACAATAATAATAGAAATAAGGATAAAAATAAGAGTTATTACGATAATAATAATAGTAATAAGAATAAAAATAAGAGTTATTACGATAATAATAATAGTGATAAGGCTGAAAATAATAGTTACTACGATAATAATAATACTAATAAGGACAAAAATAAGAGTTATTACGATAATAAAAATAGGAATAAGGATAAAAATAAGTGTTATTACATAATAAAAATAGGAATATGGCTGAAAGTAATAGTCATAATGATAATAATAATAGAAATAAGGACAAAAATAAGAGTTATTACGATAATAATAATAGTAATAAGTATAAAAATAATAGTTATAATGATAATAATAATAGTAAAAAGGATAAAAATAAGAGTTATTACGATAATAATAATAGTAATAAGGATAAAAATAAGAGTTATTACGATAATAATAATAGTGATAAGGCTGAAAATAATAGTTATAATGATAATAATAATAGTAAAAAGGATGAATATAAGAGTTATTACGATAATAATAATAGTAATAAGGATAAAAATAAGAGTTATTACATGATAAAAATAGGAATAAGGCTGAAAATGATAGTTATAATGATAATAATAATAGTAAAAAGGATAAAAATAAGAGTTATTACGATAATAATAATAGTAATAAGGATAAAAATAAGAGTTATTACGATAATAATAATAGTGATAAGGCTGAAAATAATAGTTACTACGATAATAATAATACTAATAAGGACAAAAATAAGAGTTATTACGATAATAAAAATAGGAATAAGGATAAAAATAAGTGTTATTACATAATAAAAATAGGAATATGGCTGAAAGTAATAGTCATTATGATAATAATAATAGAAATAAGGACAAAAATAAGAGTTATTACGATAATAATAATAGTAATAAGTATAAAAATAATAGTTATAATGATAATAATAATAGTAAAAAGGATAAAAATAAGAGTTATTACGACAATAATAATAGTTATAAGGATAAGAATAATAATTATTACGATAATAATAATAGAAATTGGGATAAAAATAAGAGTTATTACATAATAAAAATAGGAATATGGCTGAAAGTAATAGTTATAATGATAATAATAATAGAAATAAGGATAAAAATAAGAGTTATTACGATAATAATAATAGTAATAAGGATAAAAATAAGAGTTATTACGATAATAATAATAGTGATAGGGCTGAAAATAATAGTTATTACGATAATAATAATAGTAATAAGGATAGAAATAAGAGTTATTACGATAATAATAATAGTAATAAGGATAAAAATAAGAGTTATTAAATGATAAAAATAGCAATAAGGCTGAAAATAATAGTTATAATGATAATAATAATAGAAATAAGGATAAAAATAAGAGTTATTACGATAATAATAATAGAAGTTAGGATAAAAATAAGAGTTATTACGAGAATAAAAATAGGAATAAGGATAAAAATAAGTGTTATTACATAATAAAAATAGGAATATGGCTGAAAGTAATAGTCATAGTGATAATAATAATAGAAATAAGGATAAAAAAAAGAGTTATTACATGATAAAAATAGGAATAAGGCTGAAAATAATAGTTATAATGATAATAAAAATAGAAATAAGGATAAAAATGAGAGTTACTACGATAATAATAATAGTAATAAGGATAAAAGTAAGAGTTATTACGATAATAATAATAGTAATACGGATAAAAATAAGAGTTATTACATGATAAAAATAGGAATAAGGCTGAAAATGATAGTTATAATGATAATAATAATAGTAAAAAGGATAAAAATAAGAGTTATTACGATAATAATAATAGTAATAAGGATAAAAATAAGAGTTATTATGATAATAATAATAGTAATAAGGATAAAAATAAGAGTTATTACATGATAAAAATAGGAATAAGGCTGAAAATAATAGTTATAATGATAATAATAATAGTAATAAGGATAAAAATAAGAGTTATTACGATAATAATAATAGTAATACGGATAAAAATAAGAGTTATTACATGATAAAAATAGGAATAAGGCTGAAAATAATAGTTATAATGATAATAATAATAGAAATAAGGATAAAAATAAGAGTTATTGCGACAATAATAATAGAAATAAGGATAAAAATAAGAGTTATTACGATAATAATAATAGTAATAAGAATAAAAATAAGAGTTATTACGATAATAATAATAGTGATAAGGCTGAAAATAATAGTTACTACGATAATAATAATACTAATAAGGACAAAAATAAGAGTTATTACGATAATAAAAATAGGAATAAGGATAAAAATAAGTGTTATTACATAATAAAAATAGGAATATGGCTGAAAGTAATAGTCATAATGATAATAATAATAGAAATAAGGACAAAAATAAGAGTTATTACGATAATAATAATAGTAATAAGTATAAAAATAATAGTTATAATGATAATAATAATAGTAAAAAGGATAAAAATAAGAGTTATTACGATAATAATAATAGTAATAAGGATAAAAATAAGAGTTATTACGATAATAATAATAGTGATAAGGCTGAAAATAATAGTTATAATGATAATAATAATAGTAAAAAGGATAAATATAAGAGTTATTACGATAATAATAATAGTAATAAGGATAAAAATAAGAGTTATTACATGATAAAAATAGGAATAAGGCTGAAAATGATAGTTATAATGATAATAATAATAGTAAAAAGGATAAAAATAAGAGTTATTACGATAATAATAATAGTAATAAGGATAAAAATAAGAGTTATTACGATAATAATAATAGTAATAAGGATAAAAATAAGAGTTATTACATGATAAAAATAGGAATAAGGCTGAAAATAATAGTTATAATGATAATAATAATAGAAATAAGTATAAAAATAAGAGTTATTACAATAATAATAATAGAAATTAGGATAAAAATAAGAGTTATTACGATAATACTAATAGTAATAAGGATAAAAATAAGAGTTATTTATATAATAATAATATTGATAAGGCTGAAAATAATAGTTATTACGATAATAATAATAGTAATAAGGATAAAAATAAGAGTTATTACGACAATAATAATAGAAATAAGGATAAAAATAAGAGTTATTACGATAATAATAATAGTAATAAGGATAAAAATAAGAGTTATTACGATTATAATAATAGTGATAAGGCTGAAGATAATAGTTACTACGATAATAATAATACTAATAAGGACAAAAATAAGAGTTATTACGATAATAATAATAGTAATAAGGATAAAAATAAGAGTTATTACGACAATAATAATAGTTATAAGGATAAGAATAATAATTATTACGATAATAATAATAGAAATTGGGATAAAAATAAGAGTTATTACATAATAAAAATAGGAATATGGCTGAAAGTAATAGTTATAATGATAATAATAATAGAAATAAGGATAAAAATAAGAGTTATTACGATAATAATAATAGTAATAAGGATAAAAATAAGAGTTATTACGATAATAATAATAGTGATAGGGCTGAAAATAATAGTTATTACGATAATAATAATAGTAATAAGGATAAAAATAAGAGTTATTATGATAATAATAATAGTAATAAGGATAAAAATAAGAGTTATTACATGATAAAAATAGGAATAAGGCTGAAAATAATAGTTATAATGATAATAATAATAGTAATAAGGATAAAAATAAGAGTTATTACGATAATAATAATAGTAATACGGATAAAAATAAGAGTTATTACATGATAAAAATAGGAATAAGGCTGAAAATAATAGTTATAATGATAATAATAATAGAAATAAGGATAAAAATAAGAGTTATTGCGACAATAATAATAGAAATAAGGATAAAAATAAGAGTTATTACGATAATAATAATAGTAATAAGAATAAAAATAAGAGTTATTACGATAATAATAATAGTGATAAGGCTGAAAATAATAGTTACTACGATAATAATAATACTAATAAGGACAAAAATAAGAGTTATTACGATAATAAAAATAGGAATAAGGATAAAAATAAGTGTTATTACATAATAAAAATAGGAATGTGGCTGAAAGTAATAGTCATAATGATAATAATAATAGAAATAAGGACAAAAATAAGAGTTATTACGATAGTAATAATAGTAATAAGTATAAAAATAATAGTTATAATGATAATAATAATAGTAAAAAGGATAAAAATAAGAGTTATTACGATAATAATAATAGTAATAAGGATAAAAATAAGAGTTATTACGATAATAATAATAGTGATAAGGCTGAAAATAATAGTTATAATGATAATAATAATAGTAAAAAGGATAAATATAAGAGTTATTACGATAATAATAATAGTGATAAGGCTGAAAATAATAGTTATAATGATAATAATAATAGTAAAAAGGATAAATATAAGAGTTATTACGATAATAATAATAGTAATAAGGATAAAAATAAGAGTTATTACGATAATAATAATAGTAATAAGGATAAAAATAAGAGTTATTACAATAATAATAATAGAAATATGGCTGAAAGTAATAGTCATTATGATAATAATAATAGAAATAAGGACAAAAATAAGAGTTATTACGATAATAATAATAGTAATAAGTATAAAAATAATAGTTATAATGATAATAATAATAGTAAAAAGGATAAAAATAAGAGTTATTACGACAATAATAATAGTTATAAGGATAAGAATAATAATTATTACGATAATAATAATAGAAATTGGGATAAAAATAAGAGT
>CAMAOD020000057.1:357500-483810 GCA_945859595.2 Megachile willughbiella | reverse complement strand
ACAATGTAGATAGTACCGATAACATTGAAAAAATTGAGAAAATTTTAAAAATTCTAAAAATTGGTAAAATCGATAAAACTGATAATACTGATAATATTCACAATGTTGATAATAACGATAAAATTGAAAAAATAGAAGAGATTGGAAAAATTCAAAAAATCGATAAATCTGATAATATTGATAATATTGACAATATTCACAATGTTGATGATAGCAACAATGTTGATAATATCGATAAAATTGAAAAACTGGAGAAAATTGGAAAAATTTGAAAATTCAAAAAATTGAATAATCGATAATACTGATAATATTGATAATATTCACAATGTTAAAAATACCGGTAAAATTGAAAACATATAAAAAATTGGAAAAATTCAAAAAATTGGTAAAATCGATAAAACTGATAATATTGATAATATTGATAATATGCACAATGTTGATGATAGCAACAATGTTGATAATTTCGATAAAACTGAAAAAAATGGAAAAAATTTGAAAGATTCGAAAAATTGAAAAAATCGAGAAAACTGATAATATTGATAATATTAACAATGTTGATAATATCGATGAAATTGAAAAAATTGAAAAAATTGAAAAAATTGAAAAAATTTGAATAATTCAAAAAATTGGAAAAATCGATAAAACTGATAATATTGATAATATTCACAATGTTGATAATACCGATAAAATTGAAAAAATAGAAAAAATTGGAAAAATTCAAAAAATCGATAAATCTGATAATATTGATACTATTGACAATATTCACAATGTTGATGACAGCAACTATGTTGATAATATCGATAAAATTGAAAAATTTGAAAAAATTTGAAAAATTTGAAAATTCAATAAATTGAAAAAATCGATAAAACCGATGATATTAATAATATTCACAATGTTCATAATAGCAACAATGTTGATAATATCGATAAAATTGAAAAAATTGAAAAAATTTGAAAAATTTGAAAAATTCAAAAAATTGAAAAAACCGAAAAAATTGATAATATTGATAATATTCACAATGTTGATAATAGCAACAATGTTGATAGTATCGATGAAATTGAAAAAATTGAAAAAATTCAAAAAATTTGGAAAAATTTGAAGAATTCAAAAAATTGAAAAAATTGATAATATTGATAATATTCACAATGTTGATAATTGCAACAATGTTGATAATATCGATAAAATTGAAAAAATGGAAAAAATTGGAAAAATTCAAAAAATTAAAAAAATCGATATAACTGATAATATTGACTATATTGACAATATTGATAATATTCACAACGTTGATGATAGCAACAATGTTGATAATATCGATAAAATTGAAAAAATTTGAAAAATTTGAAAAATTCAAAAAATTGAGAAAATCGATAAAACTGATAATATTGATAATATTGATAATATTGATAATATTAACAATGTTGATGATAGCAACAATGTTGATAATACCAAAATTGAAAAAATTGAAAAAATTTGGAAATTCCAAAAATTCAAATATTGAAAAATCGATAAAACTGATAATATTGATAATTTTCGCAATGTTGATAATAACGATAAAATTGAAAAAATAGAAAAGATTGGAAAAATTCAAAAAATCGATAAATCTGATAATATTGATAATATTGACAACATTCACAATGTTGATGATAGCAACAATGTTGATAATATCGATAAAATTGAAAAACTGGAGAAAATTGGAAAAATTTGAAAAATTCAGAAAATTGAAAAATCCTAAAAAACTGATAATATTGATAATATTCACAATGTTGATAATTGCAACAATGTTGATAATATCGATAAAATTGAAAAAATGGAAAAAATTTGAAAAATTTGGAAAAATTTGAAAAATTCAAAAAATTGAAAAATTCGAAAAAACTGATAATATTGATAATATTCACAATGTTGATAATTGCAACAATGTTGATAATATCGATAAAATTGAAAAAATGGAAAAAATTTGAAGAATTCTAAGAATTGAAAAAATCGATAAAACTGATAATATTGATAATATTGATAACTTTAATAAAGTTTATGATAGCAACAATGTTGATGATATCGATAAAATTGAAAAAATTGAAAAAACTGATAATATTGATAATATTGATAATATTAACAATGTTGATGATAGCAACAACGTTGATAATAGCGATAATATTGAAAAATTTTTTCAATTTTATCGATATTATCAACATTGTTGCAATTATCAACATTGTGAATATTATCAATATTATCAATTTTGTCGATTTTTTGAATTTTTTGAATTTTTCAAATTTTTCCAAATTTTTCGAATTTTTTCAATTTTTTCAATTTCATCGATACTATCAACATTGTTGCTATTATCCACATTGTGAATATTATCAATATTATCAGTTTTTTCCGTTTTTTCAATTTTTTCAATTTTTCAAATTTTTCAAATTTTTTCAATTTTTTCAATTTTATCGGTATTACCAACATTGTTGCTATCATCAACGTTGTAAATATTATCAATATTTTCAGTTTTATTGATTTTTTCAATTCTTTTAATTCTTCAAAATTTCAAATTTTTTCAATTTTTTCAATTTTTCAAATTTTTCAAATTTTTTCAATTTTTTCAATTTTATCGGTATTACCAACATTGTTGCTATCATCAACGTTGTAAATATTATCAATATTTTCAGTTTTATTGATTTTTTCAATTCTTTTAATTCTTCAAAATTTCAAATTTTTTCAATTTTTTCAATTTTATCGATATTATCAACATTGTTGCTATCATTAACATTGTGAATATAATCAATTTTATCAATATTATCAGTTTTATCGATTTTCCAATTTTTTGAATTTTTAAAATTATCTCAATTTTTTCAATGTTATCGGTGTTATCAACATTGTTGCTATCATCAACACTGTAAATATTGTCAATATTATTAGTATTATCAGTTTTATCGATTTTTCCAATTTTTTGAATTTTTCAAATTTTTTCAATTTTTTCAAGTTCATCGGTATTATCAACATTGTTGCTATCATCAACATTGTTAATATTATCGAAACTCGGTAAATCGGTCGAAATGGAACTACGTTCAGGAAGAGCCGTTACTCCCTCGGAACAGGATTTATTAGATCTTCAAAAACAATTCACTAAAAAGAACGACGCTTTCGCGATCAAGCCCGCGATCTAGAACAAGAACGCGAAAAACGGAAAACCGACAACGGGGCACCTGACGCAGTATATCGGGAACTCGAGCAAATGAAACGAAAATACGAGCAACTTAAAGCGGAATCGGTCGCTAGTAACGAGCCTCGTCCGATTTCGGAACGCGAACGCGTCACATACTCACCACCGTCCCCACCGGCACACGAGTTCGAGTCAATTACGTTAATGTTGAAAGAAGCGGTCGATTCAGTACCATCATACGACGGAGACAGTATCGCCGTTAACCTCTACACCGAAGCATGCAAACGATCGCGAAGATTGATCTCTCATTCCGCGGTCAAAGTATTCACACAATTACTAATCAACAAGTTACGCGGGCGCGCTTTAATAGCAGTCGATGACCAATATGTATCATCATCCGAAGATCTGTTCTCACCATTGATTATTATCGAGGCCAATTAACGAACATCTTTCAAGCCGAGAATGAACACATTCTTGACTACACTCAACGGGTCCGGGCGTTGAGGAACGCGATTCGCGATCAATTATTGTCGGAAGAGCAACGAATCGAAACGGATATGCTTGCCTCGAGATGTTTTTACGCGGATCTTCATCCCAAGCTACGTTCTGAAGTTAAAGAATTCAGAAATTCCTCTTTACAACGATTCGTGGTCGAAGCGGTAGAAGTATACAAGGTCTGTGAACAGGATCGACTTCGTTACGAGGCCCTATCTAAACGCGTGCAATTCAACGTACCAGAACGAGGCCAATTCGAACGCGATTTCCGTCGGGACAGCCGATCTCCCAGCCGCGAAAACCGCGATTTTTGACGCGATATCAGACCTCCGCCCAGGGAAAATCCATGGCACGAACACCCACAAGGCCATAACTGACGTAACAATCATTATCCTCGAGAACAATCTCCAGCCAGAGACTATCCAAACCGAGGAAATTTCCCTCGATCTTCAACATCGAACAGCCGCGAACAAAGTCCACACCGTATCCTAAAATTTTGTAATTATTGCAAAATTCCTGGCCACGATATTCATGAATGTCGTAAACGCGAGTATAATAACACCAGACGTTCGGGAAACGAACAACCCCTTCCGTAAACCATAGGGCAGAAACGGGAGGCGGTCAGCATCCGAATGGCCTCAAAACTAAAACAAGTCACCGAATATCTCAAGTTACAATAGACAGTGGACCATTAGTCCCGATTATTTCACTCACCTCGCCCGAACTCAAGCGCGCTGCCCTTTTCATGATACATACGGGCGCTGAAGTCAATCTAATAAAAATCTCTGTTTTAAAACAGGGAACGCAAATCGATCCTAGCGGGAGTGTAAACATCCATAGGGTCACATCTGGAAAGCTCTCGACAATAGGGGCAATTACCAGAGATCTTCAGGGGTCACCCACTAAATTTTTCGTGGTACCCACACAAACCGAAATGCCCGTCCATGACATTCTCGGTACAGACTTCTGTTATAAAGGGGTTAGAATCTCCTACTCAGATCTCGCGATATAACCACTATTTGCAAAAACACCGTGAAGCGAGTCGATTTGAGGTAAATTCAACCGACACAATCCTGGTATATCATTTTTGGGAGTCCCGGTCTCAACGACGGACGTAAGCGCCGCGTGACCGAAAGCCTGCCAGTAGATTAAATTCACATTTTTATTTCTCGCGTCTCGTGTTCAGCAATTTATCCAGTAAACTTAAAATTTCGCCAGCTGGGACGTGACAGTATTGTAACGTCCCCAGTCCACAACGAGGAACATCCGCGTGGATAAGTAGGGTAGTCCCCAATATATGTACCTTTATTTTTGATTATCGACCGCGAATTACCGACCGCACCTTAAAAATTCGCACGGTAATGGTCAAGAGTAGATCACGCGTGCAACATTGTTGAATTAGATCACCGATCGATGGCGCACGCGTTAGATAGAAAGAGATGCCAAATATACATCGAGAATAAATTATTATAAATCATCATTTAAACATCTCTATTATTGTTTATTTATTTACTATAAATCAAAATATATTTTTAGTTACTGTTCTATGTATTGTTTGCGATTAATTATCTTCTTATTAAAATACTTGTAATATCCCGCTAATTTGCATACATAAAAATCCATTAAAACTACGATTTAGCGAGTTAGCTTGTGAAATCTTAGTTGATGATAAATCAAAGCGTATTTTTCTTAATCAAATTAATATATTTCCTTTACTAAATAAATTGTAATAAAATAATAAAAAAAATATGTAAAAATACTACTCATTAAACATAAGGGTAAACCCCTGCATGGCCTTGAAATGTGAAAGGCAAATTGGCCGTTTTCGGGGTATAAAAGGGCGAGCGAAAAACCCATAGGGTGCAGAACAATTTTCGAAGTACTACAAGCTGGACCTCTTAGGAGAAGTATAACCGGAACAGTTTTTGCTGGTAAGATCCAAAAAGATTCTTATGCCTTGACTGGACAGCGGGTATCGGCCATTTGGATACTTGATCGCTGGGTTATAGCAGCTAGCTAACGCAGGCTCCCTATTTGAGCGGTCTTGTATCTGAAACTCCGTTTGGAGAGTGCACTACTCAGCCGCAGGAAAGTCTAAGACATCGAAACGAGAGCTCCCCAGCCACTCTACTAAATATTGTGTCGAATTGCTAACTTGCCGTCGGATTCTCGGAGTTCGCTCTGGGTAGTTTAGTAGCCAGCTAACACAGGCTCCCCATTTTGAGCGGCTTGGTCTCGGAAGCCCATGTGTTTTAGGTGGCGGTTCAGCAATCACGACCTGTAGAGTCATTTTATTTGCGACCCTGTTGGACTTGGTTGTTCATTTGATTCCAGTATCGTTGGGTTATAGCAGCTAGCTAACGCAGGCTCCTCAATTAAACGATCTGGGTTGGGTGACAATTCATGTTCTGACAAAAAGGGCGAATGTACCAGTAGTCTTAGAGTCAAAATACTGAGTAACTGTTCCGTATTAATTTTATATAAATTCTTGAACTTGAAATCATTTTTGAACTAAACTAAAGAATATTGTTCTGTCACCAGTTAGGATCTAGATCTACTATAAAACCCGCGCTTCTTACGTTTTCGTCATAATAAGCGGTTAAATAATTAATTAACAATACGTACCTTATAAAACAGCGTTTCTTGCGTCTGCATCGACCAAATAATTAACTAACTATACGTACCTTCTTGAAAACCGCGTAACCGAAGTAATTAGCTACCGATTTGCGTTTTCAATATTAATAATATAATATCAGACTTACGTATGTATATTTTATATCTTTTTCAAGTAATTGTTAATTGCAATCCTATATTTTTACTCTTAATTACTTGAATAAATCTAATTAATGAAAGGTATTAACCTGTAGATTTCACTCTTTAACCACACGCCACACGAACCCCACATTTTTATAGAATTAGTTATAATAAGAACGAGTCGCTCACTAGGCAAATACCGCTCTTTTCCTCATGAGTGCTGTAAGCTCCCGAGTCTAGCACCAGGGACGTTTATTGTAAATATTTCGTACGGAATATTCCGAAAGGCTACGTGCCTACGTGACACGACGCTAGGCAGGATTTCTTGGAATTAGCTCGCGATCTCTAAAGTGAGACAGAATATATCATTTCAATTAACAGTATTATTGGTCATTGGAATCATTAATTAATCAAATCCATCAATATACAAAATTAGCAAATGTTATGTCAAGTTTAATTATCGATACTCAAAGTCAGATATTATTTTATTAACTCAGATGAATAACAAAACTGTAATAGTTATCTATGGAATGTTCCGAAGCATCGTATGCTTCGACATAGTTCAGGTCCTTACTGGCGTACGTGCGTGAAGTGTAGAAAAGGACAGAAAGTGTATTTTTCGTTAATATGCTATTAATTAATTATGTTTGTATTAATAACATTAACTATTCTTCAGAAAACACTAATGGCAATGTTAGAAAATCCTTTACTTTGTTAATTAACGTTTAATTAAGAATTATATGTAAATTGTACGCAAATTATATACGTCATAATCTTGAAACGGGGGGGGGCCTCGAGTATAAAATGCCGAGCGAAACCAGCCTAAGGAGCAGAACAATTTTCGAAGTCGAGCTAGTATTAATATCGTAAATATTGTAAAAGCGAATCTAGCCAAGCTTAAAAGAGAATCGCACATAGGTAGGATTCCACGTACAGCTAGAAACGTATTAATTTGTTAAATTTTGCAACTGCGTTAATCTTCGAAAAGAATACAAATTATTGACACTTAGAATTTTGAATCTTATTAATATTGTACAAGCGTAGTCGAGTTAGCCTTAACTGTAAATTAAAATATAGGACTTCGAGATAATTAACTAGAAATTGCGTTCTGTTAAATTCTTCATATACTTGCGAATCGCGAATTATTTAGTTTATTGAGTTTCTGCTAGTATGCAATCAAAGTTATTTAGTTCTTTTGATTTAATTGTTCATTATACGACAATACCTATTTAGTTATTTATCTAGTCGTTCATTATATCAATTTATATTTCATATACTTTTCCTATTTTCTTATTTTCTTATTTTGTTAATTGTTAATCATACTCATCATTATTTTATTGAATAAACCTGCTTATTGAAAGGTATTGACCTGTGGATTTCACTCCTTAACCGCACACCACCCGAATCCCACATTCTTTAGATTAGTTATTGTAGAATCGAGTCGTTCTGTAGATAAGTACCGCTCTTTACCTCACGAGCGCTGTAAATTTCTGTGTATAGCTCCAGAATCGTTACGCATACTCACATTCTAAAAGATTACGAACATGACTGATATGATATGGATGAATACGGTAATTGTACAGGATACGACAAATGGTTCCTCTGCTAACATTATGTAACATTATTTGAAGAACTCTATCTTCAAAGTTTATCACAGATTGTCATTAAATGATACGAACGAACCAGTTTCAGCCACCGTTTGCTCAGTTCTTTGTATGACTCTCTGGTCGGGATATCGACGATTAGGAAATCGTTCAGCGTATAGTCTACTTGCAGCAATGCTATTACTATCGCAAGCTCCTAAAGCAAGTAACATATCGACATGCTCCCGATTGGAATGTCTTGCCATAACTTAGCGATGACTTAATCAGACGAAGATAAATCAGGAGAAACGAACTCTTACGCAGTCTGATAGTCTTATAACTCTTATCGTGGACTGAATTGTGTAGGCACATTTCCATCATTGTCAATGATTGTAAACACTGTCCCGAAAAGAGACAACCGTAGCAGTGAGAAACACGGCAAGCAAATTGTACTAAATCGCTTACAAGTCGTTCAAATATTATAGTCGATTTTTTCGAAAACGGAGCCCCGGACGAGAAAAAGTTATAACTCAACATGTTCTTTTTTTTTAACGTACAATCACCCCTCGTACTACGATTTCCGGTCCATCCTGTATTGTATGAGGCCTTGTACAGAAATGTCTTACCCGTACCGCTTGAACCATCAAGGAAGGAATAGGTAAGGCCTGCGTACGACGAACTGAGAGTGGCTATGGTGGCATTGTACGCACTGAGGTGCGACTAACGTATTCTTCGTTCCGTACAACGTACTTATCGAAAGGTGCCAATTGACAGAAAGCGGTGGCCGGTGATTCAGGGAAGTTCAAATTGATCCAGTCTACCATGTTAGCATCGGCGATTAACCGTATGTCACGTAGACCATGCGCAATGCCGAGATTGTCGTCGGTGCCTATCTTATTTGCAATGTTCCCACATTGGACCGCCGTTGGGTGGACAGGTCAGTGCAAGTAGTTGGCCAAAGAGAACACGAAAAGCCCGTGGATGTTGACATTGCGCGGCTGCGTCTAACGTTTCTTCGAAGACAGTATCACTATCGATCAGTCCGCGTGCGTAACAAGCTTCTTGAGTGGAGGCGTACACTCTGCCTTCGTAAGTGAAGATATCGCCCCAGTTTTGGGGACTCTTGACGTGATGAAGGAATAGGCGAGTAGCAACCAATTCTAGGTTAGTCTGCGGTACTTGGAAGATGCGGCCAATTCGATGCGATAAGTCGGATATTGGCGGTCCATGTTCTCGTCTGTTTGTTCCACACAAAGTTTTGCGGGATGTTACGGTATAGATAGCGGCGAATGACCGGATTAATTGCGCTCAGCTTGAAGAATGCCGTGAGTTGAGTGTGACGGTTAGTTGCCGTGTTAGCCGCAGGTCCTCTCCAGACACCACTGCTTGAGGGATGGAGATACGGAGATGGATCTGAACTAACAAGTAATTCTTCGGACTCTACGATTTTTCCGAAATTTTGGTATGTTATAATACATTAAAAATCTAAGGGATACGTCTTTTTTTATCTGCGGAAAAACATATTTAGGGTATGAACGCAGTTCCCGACCTATGCCGAGTTCGACGCATTTATGGAAAAGAGGATTTTAGCATTAGAATCTATGCCATTAGTCAGACGCGAAAAATTACCTGAACCCGATAAACCGAAATTCAACAAATCAAGGCCGATAACGTCACTCGCGATAGCGATAAACAAATTCGTGTGCGCCGTTTGTAACCAAGATCATCTCATTTATCAATGCCCTAGTTTTTCAGCAAAGAATCCGAAGCAGCGATATTCGCTTATCCGAAAGCAGAATAGGTGTGCGAACTGCTTCTTCGCCAAACACTCAACAGCCCAGTGCAAAAGCGCCTATTGTTGTAAGGAATGACAATCGAAGCATCACACGTTATTGCACTGGCACACTTCAACTGATAGTTCCAACATCGAGTCAAGGTAGAGCACTCCCGCTGCCGATCGTGAAGTAAAAGTCACCGTCAATTTAGCCTCAAATAATCCGATTAAACCAAGTATTTTACTTTCTACAGCTTGGATCCGAGTCCATTCTCCTGACGGACGATGCATAATTGTAAGAGCGCTTCTTGGTCAGGGTTCAGCAGCGACCATTATAACCGAATCGCTGGCTCAGTCGATTCGTCTAGAAAAGGAAACCCAATTCACCAAAATAATCGGAATCGGTAAAACTCAGTCCTTTACTCGATATATAGCACCAATTATCATTACCCCGGTAAGAGGTTCCGAACCTGCATATTCGACACATGCAATTATAATTAAAAAATTAACAAGGTATATACCACCGCGTTTGAATTCTTCACTAAAATGGCCTCACCTTTTAGGACACACTCTTGTGGACGAGGATCCCATGAGCTCTGAACCAATCCATCTAATTATTGGCGCCGGTCTGTATGGTCAGTTGTTGCTACCAGCGGTAAGAAGGGGTTCCGTTTGTTCGCCTACCGCGCAACAAACATCGCTCAGATGGATTTTATCCGGTCGTCTTCCCTGTAATTCC
Source organism: Megachile willughbiella (assembly GCA_945859595.2). Classification (NCBI taxonomy): domain Eukaryota; kingdom Metazoa; phylum Arthropoda; class Insecta; order Hymenoptera; family Megachilidae; genus Megachile; species Megachile willughbiella. Next base: position 473,317 of record CAMAOD020000057.1, on the reverse strand, counting down.
GATTCCTCAATTAACCTCCATTATATCTCAGTCCTGGAACGGCTTAATCAGAATCTCCGGAAATTCTGGGAACTCGAAGATATCCCCTCCACAGTTCCGCTAACACCTGATGAACAAAAGTGTGAGAGTTATTTTCGGAAAACCCATACGCGAGATGAATCGGGTCGGTACGTCGTGAAGTTACCATTTAAATCTGAGCCTCCAATTCCGTTAGGGGATTCCAGGATTGGAGCGTTACGGAGTCTCCAATCGTTGGAAAACCGTTTTCGTCAAAACCAACAGCTCCAAACCGACTATCGCGCGTTTCTCGCGGAGTATAAATCTCTTGGCCATATGACAAAAGTCAATTCACTTCATCCAACCTCAACTCCAGTATATTATATACAGCATCATGCGGTCTTTTGCCAAACGAGCCAGACCACCCGTCTTCGTGCCGTGTTCAACGCCTCACGGCGAACCTCCAACGGTCAATCATTGAACGATCATATACTGACTGGACCGAAATTACTTGCCTTGACAATACTAAGATGTATCGGCAGATTCGTGTTAACAATCAAGACGTTGATTTCCAGTGTATTCTGTGGCGTGAATCTCCTACACATCCTGTGGATAAATACCAACTCCTTACAGTGACCTACGGGACAACCCCCGCTCCCTACTTGGCTCTTCGCGTCCTTCAGCAATTGACAGTAGACCAAGCAGACATGTTGGGAGCAATAACATTGAGGCTCTCCGGCGGCTTCGAAACGAAACGATCACCGTACTGACTCAAGGCGGGGTTTCCGCTGAGGAAGTGGGTGAGTAACGACGTCGCACTCCTGTCCGATATCGATCCTACCGACCACGGTGCTGCGTTAAGCAAATCACTCAAAATCGATGAAACTACGTCGATATTAAGTTTATCGTGGAACTCTGTTCTTGACCAATTTCAATTTCACGTTGAACCAGAGCGGTTTGCAAATAACAGCGTAACCAAACGCACGATACATCCGGTCGTATCCAAAATCTTCGATCCCTATGGATGGATCGCTCCCATCGTAATATCAGGAAAAATTCTGGTGCAGTGGTTGTGGTTGTTAGAAGTTGATTGGGGCGATCATGTGCCGTCTGACATCAAAACTGAATGGCAACACTTTTGTCAACAGTTAGTCGAACTAAAAAGGGTTTCAGTTCCTCGAAAGCTCACGTCAGATCACCCAATCAGTCAAAGTCATGGTTTTTCCGACGCATATACCGCAGCATATGCTGCAGCTGTCTACATTCGTAGCGTACGTTCCGCTACGCCGCTCTTTTTATGGCCAAGTCGTGCGTGGCCGGGATGAAGAGCTTTAGTGTTCCCCGCCTCGAATTGTGCGCAGCACTCCTTCTCGCACGCTAATTATCATTTGTCCAAACCGCGTTGAAAGACCAAATGGAATGCCACTGTCGGACGGATTCCAGCCTAACCCTTTCATGGGTTAATCAGTCTCCGGCGCGCTGGAAAACGTTCGTGGCAAATCGAGTTGCAGAAATTCACTCACTCGTTCTAACCGCCCGCTAGTATCACGTTTCGACAGAGAAGAATCCCGCTTATTGCGCGTCGTGCGGAATTCCTTTAAAAAAATTGATTGACCATAGTTTATGGTGGTCCGGTCCTCATTGGCTAAGTGAAAATGAAGATTCATAGCCGAAATCCGAGCCACGGGAGGCCAACAAGGCCTCGCTTGAAAAAATAACGCACGATATTCCTAGCATGTCCGTTACCGCGACCCCATGGGAATTGGAAACTTGCTACTCGTTGTGGCCGAAATTAATGCGAATAACCGCGGACTTGAAAAGTTTCGTTCAAAACCTTCGAATAAGTTCGAAAAATAATAATCTTACCAATGTAAATGCGCCAACAACCGCTTCTAGAGTGTTAACCCTTTGCACTCGAGGCCTTTTTCGTTTGCGCGGACCAGCAACTCGAGACGATTTCGGCCAAATAAGGGAAACATTTTACAAATACTTTAAAATAGTTGCAATCAAACAAACGTATACAAATAATAAAATATCACCAATTTATTAATTCTTATATCGAAAACAACAAAATTTGATAAATATTACACTCTGTAATTAGTTTCTGTGTGATATCTAGTAAAACAATACCCAAGATGCATCCTAGGTTTATCACGACACGTATCACAGTAATACGTTACTTCCCGCCTATCTACAGGCGTTTTACGATCAGAGTAAACCTTGCAGTCCCTTTTTGGCCCTTTAAGTACAACGTGAAGTTTCCCATTTAGTCGGATTTCATCGGAACGCGACGTAGACGCTTGCTCACGATGCTAGCGATATGATCCTCTCAAGTGCTCGACAAGTGTTTTTAGAAATCGCAAATGGCTGAGTGGCTTTTCCCCTTTTTTGGTCATTTCTAGATTGTACAGAATGTAGGAATTGACGAGGCAAATTTCCATGCCCCAAAAAAACAGCTTACGCCACCATTTAAGCGATTTTCGCAGAAAACAATATGTTGATGCATATTGGTGCGCCCGATCAACACCAACCATATATTTTATATAATTCAAAACAATATTGGGCTTCTTGACCATTATTTCCACACCACCTCGTGTAATCCTTTTGACCGTTGACATTCCTGTATCACCCTTCGTAGTCAAACAAGTGACAATCCTCTTATCTTTCCACCCTAAGAGTAAGGTGTTATCCCGTCGATACGCAACCGTGGACTTTTTCGAAAAATCTGGCTTCTTTATTTCGTTGGGCAATTCACTTCTGTTCGTTAAGATCGTTCCGGTGATATTGCATTTCAATTTGGCTAGCTCTTGACCTAAGACATAACTTATATAGTACCGATCAGTGTACATATGGTGCCCCTGAGCACCTGGAATTTTCTCCAACAACATTTTGTATAAGTGTATCGGAATTCTTGATGAAACGGGTAAATCGGGTCTGACCGAGAGTTCTGTTGTAAGTGATCCATAATATGGCATAATACAGCAAATGTAGCCAGTATTCGAGTCGGCTAGAGTATAAACTCTGATACCCCATTTTGTCTGTTTCTTAGGATTATATATTACAAACGAAATTCGATCCTTGAATTTTATCGTTGACTCGTCGACACATATATGCTCGCTCGCTATAAAATAATCCAAGAACTTTGAATTTATATAGTCCAAAAAGCAATTTACTCGTTGTAGGCGCGTTCTGGGATTCGTGTTGCTTGTGGCAATAATTTTCAGATGAAGCATCCAGAATATTTGGCTAAATCTGTCTCTGGTAAATGTATCCGAATAGAAGGAAATATGACTGGCGATATTCCACGACCAATATTCTTGCAAGTTAGCCAACGCCATTGTGCCCATATTGATTATAACAGCAATAAATGGCCAGAATTCTGCGTTCGTCATCACGCCAGCTTCGCCATATCAAATGATAAAAAATTTTTTTTCAAGTTGCCAAAAATCCTTCTCGGAATCATTATTTTTATTAAAAGGAAACGTATTCCCAAAATTTCAGCCAATTTGGAGCATGGAGGTTTTCGGAAGTACAGCCCTTATTTGTAAAGCTTGTTCAGAATCGAAACATGACGGTATTCTGAAGTTTCTTCGACAAAATTACTTACAGTGACCGATTTTAAACCGAAATTGCATCTTTAGGTAAAGAAGAATCCCAGAATTACCATATCGATTGGAACCGATTTTATACCACAGATTAATGTTTGAAATTAAAATTAAAAATACTAGTAGATATTTGTTATTTAAAGCAATAAACAGGATGCATACATACATCAAACACGAGCAAACTACACGGAACATGTTTATGTATACATAAAAAGAAATGCGACAGAAAAACACGTGAAAGTTGAAAACGAAACATTCAATACATACATTAATAACTTAACAAACATTTACTCAAAAATTTAAAATAATATTATAAGAATTCACAATTTATATTTATCGTCTGATATCGTGTACAAATGTAATAATGAACAAAAATCTTGTAACCGATGCACACATAAAAGTTAATAGAAATAATAAATTTTAATAGTTATAATAATTTGTTAAACGGATAAGTGAAAAATTAAAAATTTAAATAAAAAATGTCAATATTGCAAATGCAGTTATCGACGTAATTACCTGGTATTGGTGGATTACATGATATCTGATTGGTCCACGGATTACCTATCGTTGAAAACTTGATAAATCATAGGTGTTCAGTATTGTTCAAGCTGCCTGGTATTGGTACATTGACCTGATTGGTCCGCGGTTCACCTATCATTCTTAACTCGATGAATGTCACAGGTGCTCAGTATTGTTCAAGCTGCCGAAGTGTTCGGATCGACCGTGACATCCCGTACCGGTACGAGTCAAAGTCTTAATTAACCGATCGTGTGTTCATCGCTGTGTTATCTAGTGTTTTAGTGCAAGTGTCTAGTGTGTTTTATCAAGTTTTTTAGTGTACATACGGGGGTGTATTAACGTGTTTTATGATGTGGTTCCCCATATACCTACGTGCTTACTAGTGTGTTTTAATTTGTGATTGTGCATGTGTATACGGATACATTAGTGTGTCTTAGAGTGTGGTTATTTAAGTGTCTTACCAGTGTTTTACACAAATTTTACTGGGTTTTGTGGTGTGAATATTTATGTGTTTTGACATATTTTAGTGAATGTTATAGTTTTATCGTGTTACTACCTATGTGTTTTTACATACATTTTTGAATATTTAACCGGGTTTTATGGTGTGGTTACCTACGTGTTTTGACATATTTTACTGAACGTTTTAGTCGGTTTTATAGTGTTGTTACCTATGTGTTTTTACATACATTTTTAAATTTTTTCTGGGTTTTATGGTGTGGTTACCTATGTGTTTTTACATACTTTTCCAAATTTTTTATTGGGTTTTAAAGAATATTTACCAAAGTGTTTCAACGTAGTTTTACAAACGTGTAGTGCGTTTTCGGTATAATTACCTACACGTTTTGCATGCGTGTTTATATTTGTTTGCATGTTACCTATTTGCAAATGTGCTTGTTTATAATATTTTGAATTGAGAAAGAATCAACTGAAATACGAATCGATAAACAGTTCGCTAACGTGCTTCGACTTGTTCTGTTTTCAGAAGGACGTTTCTGTGCCGAACCAAAGTGCCCAATCCTGACCGTACGAAAGCAGCCGGTCTTGAGTCAATCTCCGAGACGCAGTCAATCAACCTCTAACGATGCGATACGGGTGCAACCGATCGATCTGAGGCGGTAAGTGATGCGAATCAGCGATCGGTGAGTCGCATGCTTTACGGTTCCTCTGGTTCCCATCATGTCGTAGGACGAATGGTCCGAAACGGCACGGGAACTGGTTGTATTTTTATATTTTTGAGCGAGCATAGTGACCACGACTGTACGATCGTGCAATATTCGTACAAACTGTTTATTTTATTTATTAGATCAGGATAGGATTTTCTTGTACGTCGCGTTTTAACTTCCTTACGAATTAAATTACAATTACATAGAAGTCGGATGACCCTCCGATTTCATAAGTAGTTTATCGAGTCACTTTTAATTTTTACGTGAACTCTTTTTAAATATACATATGTACAAGAAAGTATCGCGAGAAACAGATTTTGATATCAAAGTTAATTATGAATGTTTGAGTCATTTAGTGAATTTACTTTGATATTAAAAATCTGTTAGAAATGAAACAATCGATATACTTAGATTTTTGCAAAGTGTTCCTCCATTCTTTATTTTAAAATATTAGGGTCAATTTTCTGGAGAGAATACTTTATTAGCATGTTTCTAATCAGGTTTCTTAGCTCCGTATTTTCAGCACACATAAAGAAAGCTGGTAGGTGAAAATATTGTTGGCCGTGTTCATTTTTATGCTCTAAATTCATACGCGAGCTTAGATGCTATTCGCATGAGTTAGGGCAGGTGGACACGGTTTAGTTTTAAGATGTTTTGGCGATCGACAATTTGACAGTGAATTATCGACACAAGTTACACGTGTGTGTGTGTGGTTAGGTCGTGGACCTTGTGTCGATTACAAACCATATTAATTTATTATAAGAACAGACAAATTTTTCAAAAAGTTATCGCAAGATGTATTCAAAATGATTTAAATTGAATTACAAATTAATAAAAGTTGAGTTAGAACGAATTACAAATTTTTAACATGCACATATTACATTGAATATCCGAAAGACTTAGAAAATGAAATATGTAAATGTTCAATTCATATTCAGTGCTGATTGTCGATCGATTTCAGCAAAAAATGTATGAAATTAGAGTGTGAATGTTGTATTGAACTCGGGTGACGTGTGTGAGACGTCCCGGGACGTACTCCCTAGGAGTAGGCATTTTTGCACCCGGGTGGCGTGTGTGAGAATCGTGGAGTGTGTTTTTGTGAGAATGGACTTTGCAATTTTTTAAATATAGCGATAGGCAGGCAGGTAGCTTACTTCTGGTGTGATTGAGTTAGTTTTAAGTAGGTAGGGCCAGAGCAAGCTTTCATGTTTCTCTGTCCTCCGTAAAACACACGTGAGATGCTTGCATCTGAGGGGTTAACGAAAAATCGAGAAGAGAAAATTTAAACACGAATTAATTCTATTTAATATTCTCTTGAACTCGATTGTTCGTAAGGCCAGGCCTTTTAGTTTGTAAGTTGCAGTCGTGGTACTAGACCCGATTGCAAAAATGAAGTATACAGTGAAGTGAAGTGCAGTGCTTTAAAAAATTCTGCTTGGATATTCTTTTACGGACAGCGCATTGTAAGAATTGCTGGTCGTAATTTAATTTCGAGACTTTCTTCTTAAGTAAAGAATTTTTGTAATATATAAAATTTTGATTTCTATATGATTTCAATAATTGAGTTATTGGCGATCGAAGCAAATGGATAGTTCATTTTTATTTTTATAAAAGTGTATGCTATCTGTTTGTGGAGATCGATTTATAGTAAAATTTAGAGTTTGTGTAATTGATATGAAAGCAAAGAATATCCGAGTTACCGTAAAATTCCGCGAGTGATTTTTGTGAGGCTGTGCCGAAGAGAGGAGAGGCTATATGCCGAAGAGCCCCGGCAAAAGTTGCCAAAGAAGAGGGGAACTATTAATGGCTGTCCATCTTAGGATGGAGAGTCATTTTGTCACTATGCTCGCTCTTATTTTTTTTTTGTAATTTACATGTGTTTTTTTAAACGGTACGAAAAGTATCGTCAAACGCGTTTTGCTCGAATTTTGACGAGCACACGATCATCAATTCGCAATTTTATTTCGAATTTTCAGGTTTTTTTTTATCGCATATTTTATTTATTAAAAGTTTCTCTCGCAATTTTCTGTGATAATAAAGTTTTGTATGTTTCAGACTTTGTTCTTAGAGAAGTTATTTTGTTGTTCTCTCTTCTCGAATCCGCAATTTTCATTGCGTTTTCTGTTTCTCGACATTCTTGTATGAAATAAAGCAAAATTTTGCTCCTCCTCTCACAAATTTCTATATTAATAAAATTTTGTATGTTTTAGAATTTGGTTTTTGGTAAGCTCTTACATTGATCTCTTTTCTGAAATCCGCAATTCTCATTGCATTTTCTATTTTTCGAAAATTTTGTATGAAATAAAATAAACTTTCAATCTTCCTCCCACAATTTCTTACGTTAATATTATTTTCTATGTTTCAGGTTCTGATTCTTGGTAAGTTATTATGTTGTTCTCTCTTCCCAAATCCGCAATTTTCATTGCGTTTTCTATTTTTCGATAATTTCTATGAAATAAAATGAAATTTCCCTCCCCACAATTTCCCATGTTAATAAACTTTATTTTCAGTAATTTTTACGTTAATTCCGAGCTTGTGGGAGGTTGGGTGGGCTCGGGCGCAAGTTTTTCGTCACAATACGTGGCGAAAAGCTTGCGCACATTTTAAGTGCCTTTTATTCTAACTTGCACTCATTTTTGCGATAATTTTTTAACTTTTTACATATTATACTATAGTAGTAGCCAGTCATTTTTTTATTAATTGCTCTAAACGTAACAGAAAGTTCTTCTAACTTTCTGCCCTCTCCCCTGATTTTTTTTTACAAAGTTTTACATTATAAGAGTGCAATTTTGGAATAAAAGGTACATTTAGATTTTAGAATTGTATTGTGGTATGTGTGAGTGCGCGAATGTATCCTGTATCCTGTACTCACATTCACATCGCGGGAATTTTTCAAACTCTAAATTATTTTATTTCTAACTTCGAAGTTTTCAAGCTCCTTCGCTATTTTATTTCTTCTTCAATATTATTTTATTGTCTGATGGTTTTTAATACGCGTTGTACTTTCATTTCATGCGTGAATTTTATTTCCAGTTTAGAGTCTTTTAGATCTCCTCGTCATTTTAATTCGATTTTGAGATTCTTGGCCTCACCAGAATTTTATTTCGGTTTACGGTTTTTAAGTCTTATCGTGATTTTAATCCCAGTTTTGAAGTTTCTGAATCTCCTTGTAATTTTATTTCGGATTTTGAAGTTTTCAACTCCATTCCTATTTTTTAAGAGTTTCGTTTCGAATAAAGAAAGATTTCATTTCTTGTTCTTCAATTTTTTGTCTTAATTACATTTGTATGTTTCAGCTTTTTATTTCAAGTAAGTAATTAATGATTCATATTTGTCTTAATTTCATTCGTATGTTTCAGCTTTTTATTTCAAGTAAGTAATTGAATGATTCATGTTTGTCTTAATTACATTTGTATGTTTCAGGTTTCGATTTTAAGTAAGTAATTGAACATTTCCCAAATATATTGTTATATTATTTGCCTATTTTCATCGAGTCGACTCGAGTTTTATTTTATATTTTTCCGAAAATATTAAACATTCGACTTATTTATCGAATGTTTCGCGAGTGAGTGTTTTGAGTGTTTTACGTGAAGAAAGAAAAAGCTACAACTAAAGTAAATCTACAATCCTCCCACCAGATTGGAAAGTACGAATTATGCATTCCTAACTAAACATACGTTATGTCGTTACTAATCTTATATTTGCTTCTCTTTTTTTGTTGTTCCAGATAATTATTGCATAGGTAATTTATAGGTAATCATTGACGACTGCCTTGGAAGGATTTCAATACATATTGTAATACACTGTAGTGTGGAGGAATGCATATGTGAAATGCGTGTACAAGAAACTTGAAGATATCATCGAGGGATCATCGAAGGATGCGTGCGTTAGTATTAAGTTAATTTTAAGCTCGTGGGCGGTTGGGTGGGTCCCTGTAAGTGCCTCTTATTCTATCTTGCACTCGTCTTCACAATTGGTGAACTTTTTACGCGTTAGTTTGTAGTATACCCAGTTATTTTTTGTCAATTGGTCCGAACCCAAGTGGATCATTGGGGGTACATAATGCAGTGAACACGCGACAGTTTTGAGCTGCAAGTGCTGGTGTAGCGCCAGGGACACATCTCTGCGAGGCATTTTGATTGATGGTCCATCTCGATCTGCCGCCTCACGGCGTGGGTATCCTCTCTACGGTCAGACTCCCTTTCAACGGGAGCGGGGAGAAATGGGAAACCCTTCGCGGATGTGTCACTCGTTCTTACCAGTCATTTTTGGTTCAATTCGGTCTCGTGGTTCACGTAAGTCACTATTCGACTACCATTTGATCCATGAAGGCGAGGTTCACTCGATAGAGAATGCTGGTCCACTTTTTTGCGAAAGTTCTTCTAACTTTCTTATCTTCTAGTAGAAAGTTCTTCTAACTTTCTTCCCTTCTCCCTTTGCTTGTTATACCGTTTTTGATAACACGGGTGCAATCTTAGAATGTGAGCGTTAAGTTGGAATTGTATGGTGTGCTTGTGTACTATAAGTTAGTTGCGTGCGATACAAGTTCTTTGCTATATTATGGTAAGAACTTGTATATTTTCGCGAGCCAGCGGGCTAAGTAGAGTTAGAACTCATTTATCCTTCTGATAAATGAGGTAGTTGCATTTGGAGGGTGGTTGGGATTTGGAGATAGGGTGGGTCACTGCCGTAGCCACCTCCACGTGGTGTGACCTGGTAATCGACATCGTTTTCTAAATATTTTTCACGAAATGAACTTTAGAAAACGATATCGAGCTAAGAGCTACGAATTACTATTAAATTATAATTTCACTTATTCCACGATATTTTCTTTTACGAAAATGTTTTGTACTGAAGATATACGTGCTCGCTAAATGCACCTATCAGAGTTCCAAGAATCGTGCATTAAACGTGCATGAATCAAGTAAGTATATTACGAACAGTGTATATTATAACTTCTATATTTATCCAAATTTAGTAGATTCACAAATCTTATTACAAAACACGAAACTTGGGAAAACTAAATAGCCGCACATAAGAGACCCTAATTAGCATAAGAATTGGACTGTACTTCCGAAAACCTCCATGCTCCAAATTGGCTGAAATTTTGGGAATAGGTTTCTTTTTAATAAAAATGATGATTCCGAGAAGGATTTCTGGCGACTCGAGAACAAATTTTGTATCATTTGGGTATCACTCCCTACTTTGCCGACACACTTATTACCGGCAGGAATACTTGAGGCAGATTTGAAAGCGATTCTGATACTATGAAATCTGCTATTTTCAATTCTTTTTAAAAGATATCAATGTATCAAGAGTAGTACTATATGTATTATGTAATTAGGTTAGGTTAGATTAGGTTAACTGTGGAGTGGCCATTGTAGAAAACGTAGATAACAGTAGATGCAAATACTACGCCGATAAAATAGGGAGTGACACCCAAATGATAAAAAACTTTTTCTCAAGTCGCCAAGAATCCTTCTCGGAATCATTATTTTTATTAAAAAGAAACCCATTTCCCAAATTTCAGCCAATTTGGAGCATGGAGGTTTTCGGAAGTTTAGCCCAATTTCGATTATCGACTGTATTTTTCTATTACCGACCTCGGCAATTAGACATGTCAATTACCATCGAAATTTGGTTGAACTGTCGGTAACACATATATACATATAGGTATATATATATATTTGATTCGTTAATATTAAATTATTATTAAGTTAGCAAACTGTTATATCCCTGCCGATGTAGCAGGTGGAATAACAATCGCAAGGAAAAAATTGGGTCCTAGTCCCGATTAAAGGAACGTGCGAAGGAAATCAACTTGATTTACGCAGATTCAATATGTATAAAATTGTATATTTAGTGAACTGTCTCTAGTGGAGTGCTTTACGAGAGTGTCGTCTCTTCGTTCTGTCTTGATAAGGAAAATATCAGGGTTAGGAGTTCTGGCCTGAAGGGGAGGGAGATTTCTGTTAGTTAAGCAGGAAAGGACAGTCGGACTGTGGGAATGGAATTGTGCTGTTCTTGCATATTCTTATTATAAGGTTACACTTATGCTATTTGATTATAATGAGACGATTACAATAATAATAGTAGTACTAATAATAATAATAATAATGATGATAATAATAATGGTGACAATAGTAATAATAATAATAATTGTAATTATAATAATAACAATAATGATGACGGGAGGAGTAGGATATAACAATTGATAATATTGATAACATGCACAATGTTGATGATAGCAACAATGTTGATAATATCGATAAAATTGAAAAACTGGAGAAAATTGGAAAAATTTGAAAATTCAAAAAATTGAAAAAATCGTTAAAACTGATAATATTGATAATATTGATAATATTAACAACGTTGATGATAGCAACAATGTTGATAATACCGACAAAATTGAAAAAATTTAAAAAATTTGAAATTTTGAAGAATTCAAAGAATTGAAAAAATCGATAAAACTGATAATTTTGATAAAATTTATAACGTTGATGATAGCAACAATGTTGATAATACCGATAAAATTGAAAAAACTGAAAAAATTTGAAATTTTGAAAAAATAAAAAAATTGAAGGAATCGATAAAACTGATAATGTTGATAATATTGATAACTTTAATAAAGTTTATGATAGCAACAATGTTGATGATATCGATAAAATTGAAAAACTGGAGAAAATTGAAAAAATTTGAAAAATTCAAAAAATTGAAAAATCCTAAAAAACTGATAATATTGATAATATTCACAATGTTGATAATTGCAACAATGTTGATAATATCGATAAAATTGAAAAAATGGAAAAAATTTGAAGAATTCAAAGAATTGAAAAAATCGATAAAACTGATAATTTTGATAAAATTTATAACGTTTATGATAGCAACAATGTTGATAATACCGATAAAATTGAAAAAATTGAAAAAATAAAAAAATTGAAGGAATCGATAATACTGATAATATTGATAATATTCACAATGTTGAAAATACCGATAAAATTGAAAACAGAAAAAATTGGAAAAATTCAAAAAATTGGTAAAATCGATAAAACTGATAATATTGATAATATTGATAATGTGCACAATGTTGATGATAGCAACAATGTTGATAATTTCGATAAAACTGAAAAAATGGAAAAAATTTGAAAGATTCGAAAAATTGAAAAAATCGAGAAAACTGATAATATTGATAATATTAACAATGTTGATAATATCGATGAAATTGGAAAAATTGAAAAAATTTGAATAATTCAAAAAATTGAAAAAATCGATAAAACCGATAATATTGATAATATTGATAATATTAACAATGTTGATGATAGCAATAACGTTGATAATATCGATAAAATTGAAAAACTGGAGAAAATTGGAAAAATTGGAAATTCAAAAAATTGAAAAAATCGTTTAAAACTGATAATATTGATAATATTGATAATATTAACAACGTTGATGATAGCAACAATGTTGATAATACCGATAAAATTGAAAAAATTTAAAAAATTTGATATTTTGAAGAATTCAAAGAATTGAAAAAATCGATAAAACTGATAATATTGTTAATATTCACAATGCTGATAATGGCAACAATGTTGATAATATCGATGAAATTGAAAAAATGGAAAAAATTTGAAAAATTCAAAGAATTGAAAAAATCGATAAAACTGATAATTTTGATAAAATTTATAACGTTGATGATAGCAACAATGTTGATAATACCGATAAAATTGAAAAAACTGAAAAAATTTGAAATTTTGAAAAAATAAAAAAATTGAAGGAATCGATAAAACTGATAATGTTGATAATATTGATAACTTTAATAAAGTTTATGATAGCAACAATGTTGATGATATCGATAAAATTGAAAAACTGGAGAAAATTGAAAAAATTTGAAAAATTCAAAGAATTGAAAAATCCTAAAAAACTGATAATATTGATAATATTCACAATGTTGATAATTGCAACAATGTTGATAATTACGATAAAATTGAAAAAATGGAAAAAATTTGAAAAATTCAAAAAATTGAAAAAATCGAAAAAACTGATAATATTGATAATATTCACAATGTTGATAATTGCAACAATGTTGATAATATCGATAAAATTGAAAAAATGGAAAAAAATTTGAAGAATTCAAAGAATTGAAAAAATCGATAAAACTGATAATTTTGATAAAATTTATAACGTTTAGGATAGCAACAATGTTGATAATACCGATAAAATTGAAAAAATTGAAAAAATTTGAAATTTTGAAAAAATAAAAAATTGACGGAATCGATAATACTGATAATATTGATAATATTCACAATGTTGAAAATACCGATAAAATTGAAAACAGAAAAAATTGGAAAAATTCAAAAAATTGGTAAAATCGATAAAACTGATAATATTGATAACATTGATAATATGCACAATGTTGATGATAGCAACAATGTTGATAATTTCGATAAAACTGAAAAAATGGAAAAAATTTGAAAGATTCGAAAAATTGAAAAAATCGAGAAAACTGATAATATTGTTAATATTCACAATGCTGATAATGGCAACAATGTTGATAATATCGATAAAATTGAAAAAATGGAAAAAATTTGAAGAATTCAAAGAATTGAAAAAATCGATAAAACTGATAATTTTGATAAAATTTATAACGTTTATGATAGCAACAATGTTGATAATACCGATAAAATTGAAAAAATTGAAAAAATTTGAAATTTTGAAAAAATAAAAAAATTGAAGGAATCGATAATACTGATAATATTGATAATATTCACAATGTTGAAAATACCGATAAAATTGAAAACAGAAAAAATTGGAAAAATTCAAAAAATTGGTAAAATCGATAAAACTGATAATATTGATAATATTGATAATATGCACAATGTTGATGATAGCAACAATGTTGATAATTTCGATAAAACTGAAAAAATGGAAAAAATTTGAAAGATTCGAAAAATTGAAAAAATCGAGAAAACTGATAATATTGATAATATTAACAATGTTGATAATATCGATGAAATTGAAAAAATTGAAAAAATTTGAATAATTCAAAAAATTGAAAAAATCGATAAAACCGATAATATTGATAATATTGATAATATTAACAATGTTGATGATAGCAATAACGTTGATAATATCGATAAAATTGAAAAACTGGAGAAAATTGGAAAAATTTGAAAATTCAAAAAATTGAAAAAATCGTTAAAACTGATAATATTGATAATATTAACAACGTTGATGATAGCAACAATGTTGATAATACCGACAAAATTGAAAAAATTTAAAAAATTTGAAATTTTGAAGAATTCAAAGAATTGAAAAAATCGATAAAACTGATAATATTGTTAATATTCACAATGCTGATAATTGCAACAATGTTGATAATATCGATAAAATTGAAAAAATGGAAAAAATTTGAAGAATTCAAAGAATTGAAAAAATCGATAAAACTGATAATTTTGATAAAATTTATAACGTTGATGATAGCAACAATGTTGATAATACCGATAAAATTGAAAAAATTGAAAAAATAAAAAAATTGAAGGAATCGATAATACTGATAATATTGATAATATTCACAATGTTGAAAATACCGATAAAATTGAAAACAGAAAAAAATTGGAAAAATTCAAAAAATTGGTAAAATCGATAAAACTGATAATATTGATAATATTGATAATATGCCCAATGTTGATGATAGCAACAATGTTGATAATTTCGATAAAACTGAAAAAATGGAAAAAATTTGAAAGATTCGAAAAATTGAAAAAATCGAGAAAACTGATAATATTGATAATATTAACAATGTTGATAATATCGATGAAATTGAAAAAATTGAAAAAATTTGAATAATTCAAAAAATTGAAAAAATCTATAATACTGATGATATTGATAGTATTCACAATGCTGATGACAGCAACAATGTTGATAATATTGATGAAATTGAAAAAATTGAAAAAATTGAAAAAATTGAAAAAATTGAAAAAATTGGAATAATTCAAAAAATTGAAAAAATCGATAAAACCGATAATATTGATAATATTGATAATATTAACAATGTTGATGATAGCAATAACGTTGATAATATCGATAAAATTGAAAAACTGGAGAAAATTGGAAAAATTTGAAAATTCAAAAAATTGAAAAAATCGTTTAAAACTGATAATATTGATAATATTGATAATATTAACAACGTTGATGATAGCAACAATGTTGATAATACCGACAAAATTGAAAAAAATTTAAAAAATTTGAAATTTTGAAGAATTCAAAGAATTGAAAAAATCGATAAAACTGATAATTTTGATAAAATTTATAACGTTGATGATAGCAACAATGTTGATAATACCGATAAAATTGAAAAAACTGAAAAAATTTGAAATTTTGAAAAAATAAAAAAATTGAAGGAATCGATAAAACTGATAATGTTGATAATATTGATAACTTTAATAAAGTTTATGATAGCAACAATGTTGATGATATCGATAAAATTGAAAAACTGGAGCAAATTGAAAAAATTTGAAAAATTCAAAAAATTGAAAAATCCTAAAAAACTGATAATATTGATAATATTCACAATGTTGATAATTGCAACAATGTTGATAATTACGATAAAATTGAAAAAATGGAAAAAATTTGAAAAATTCAAAAAATTGAAAAAATCGAAAAAACTGATAATATTGATAATATTCACAATGTTTGATAATTGCAACAATGTTGATAATATCGATAAAATTGAAAAAATGGAAAAAATTTGAAGAATTCAAAGAATTGAAAAAATCGATAAAACTGATAATTTTGATAAAATTTATAACGTTTATGATAGCAACAATGTTGATAATACCGATAAAATTGAAAAAATTGAAAAAATTTGAAATTTTGAAAAAATAAAAAAATTGAAGGAATCGATAATACTGATAATATTGATAATATTCACAATGTTGAAAATACCGATAAAATTGAAAACAGAAAAAATTGGAAAAATTCAAAAAATTGGTAAAATCGATAAAACTGATAATATTGATAATATTGATAATATGCACAATGTTGATGATAGCAACAATGTTGATAATTTCGATAAAACTGAAAAAATGGAAAAAATTTGAAAGATTCGAAAAATTGAAAAAATCGAGAAAACTGATAATATTGATAATATTAACAATGTTGATAATATCGATGAAACTGAAAAAATTGAAAAAATTTGAATAATTCAAAAATTGAAAAAATCTATAATACTGATGATATTGATAGTATTCACAATGCTGATGACAGCAACAATGTTGATAATATTGATGAAATTGAAAAAATTGAAAAAATCGATAAAACCGATAATATTGATAATATTGATAATATTAACAATGTTGATGATAGCAATAACGTTGATAATATCGATAAAATTGAAAAAACTGAAAAAATTTGAAATTTTGAAAAAATAAAAAAATTGAAGGAATCGATAAAACTGATAATGTTGATAATATTGATAACTTTAATAAAGTTTATGATAGCAACAATGTTGATGATATCGATAAAATTGAAAAACTGGAGAAAATTGAAAAAATTTGAAAAATTCAAAAAATTGAAAAATCCTAAAAAAACTGATAATATTGATAATATTCACAATGTTGATAATTGCAACAATGTTGATAATATCGATAAAATTGAAAAAATGGAAAAAATTTGAAGAATTCAAAGAATTGAAAAAATCGATAAAACTGATAATTTTGATAAAATTTATAACGTTTATGATAGCAACAATGTTGATAATACCGATAAAATTGAAAAAATTGAAAAAATTTGAAATTTTGAAAAAATAAAAAAATTGACGGAGTCGATAATACTGATAATATTGATAATATTCACAATGTTGAAAATACCGATAAAATTGAAAACAGAAAAAATTGGAAAAATTCAAAAAATTGGTAAAATCGATAAAACTGATAATATTGATAATATTGATAATATGCACAATGTTGATGATAGCAACAATGTTGATAATACCGATAAAATTGAAAAAATTGAGAAAATTTCAAAAATTCAAAAAATTGAAAAATTCGATAAAACTGATAATATTGATAATATTTATAATATTCACAATGTGGATAATAGCAACAATGTTGATAGTATCGATGAAATTGAAAAAATTGAAAAAATTCGAAAAATTTGGAAAAATTTGAAAAATTCAAAAAAAATCGATGAAATTGATAATATTGATAATATTCACAATGTTGATAATTGCAACAATGTTGATAATATCGATAAAATTGAAAAAATTTTTCAATATTATCGCTATTATCAACGTTGTTGCTATCATTAACACTGTTAATATTATCAATATTATCAATATTATCAGTTTTTTTCAATTTTTTCAATTTTATCGATATCATCAACATTGTTGCTATCATAAACTTTATTAAAGTTATCAATATTATCAACATTATCAGTTTTATCGATTCCTTCAATTTTTTTATTTTTTCAAAATTTCAAATTTTTTCAGTTTTTTCAATTTTATCGGTATTATCAACATTGTTGCTATCATCAACGTTATAAATTTTATCAAAATTATCAGTTTTATCGATTTTTTCAATTCTTTGAATTCTTCAAATTTTTTCCATTTTTTCAATTTTATCGATATTATCAACATTGTTGCAATTATCAGCATTGTGAATATTAACAATATTATCAGTTTTATCGATTTTTTCAATTCTTTGAATTCTTCAAAATTTCAAATTTTTTAAATTTTTTCAATTTTATCGGTATTATCAACATTGTTGCTATCATCAACGTTGTTAATATTATCAATATTATCAATATTATCAGTTTTAACGATTTTTTCAATTTTTTGAATTTTCAAATTTTTCCAATTTTCTCCAGTTTTTCAATTTTATCGATATTATCAACGTTATTGCTATCATCAACATTGTTAATATTATCAATATTATCAATATTATCGGTTTTATCGATTTTTTCAATTTTTTCAATTTCATCAATATTATCAACATTGTTGCTGTCATCAGCATTGTGAATACTATCAATATCATCAGTATTATAGATTTTTTCAATTTTTTGAATTATTCAAATTTTTTCAATTTTTTCAATTTCATCGATATTATCAACATTGTTAATATTATCAATATTATCAGTTTTCTCGATTTTTTCAATTTTTCGAATCTTTCAAATTTTTTCCATTTTTTCAGTTTTATCGAAATTATCAACATTGTTGCTATCATCAACATTGTGCATATTATCAATATTATCAATATTATCAGTTTTATCGATTTTACCAATTTTTTGAATTTTTCCAATTTTTTCTGTTTTCAATTTTATCGGTATTTTCAACATTGTGAATATTATCAATATTATCAGTATTATCGATTCCTTCAATTTTTTTATTTTTTCAAAATTTCAAATTTTTTCAATTTTTTCAATTTTATCGGTATTATCAACACTGTTGCTATCATAAACGTTATAAATTTTATCAAAATTATCAGTTTTATCGATGTTTTCAATTCTTTGAATTCTTCAAATTTTTTCCATTTTTTCAATTTTATCGATATTATCAACATTGTTGCAATTATCAACATTGTGAATATTATCAATATTATCAGTTTTTTCGATTTTTTGAATTTTTTGAATTTTTCAAATTTTTTCCATTTTTTCAATTTTATCGTAATTATCAACATTGTTGCAATTATCAACATTGTGAATATTATCAATATTATCAGTTTTTTAGGATTTTTCAATTTTTTGAATTTTTCAAGTTTTTTCAATTTTCTCCAGTTTTTCAATTTTATCGATATCATCAACATTGTTGCTATCATAAACTTTATTAAAGTTATCAATATTATCAACATTATCAGTTTTATCGATTCCTTCAATTTTTTTATTTTTTCAAAATTTCAAATTTTTTCAGTTTTTTCAATTTTATCGGTATTATCAACATTGTTGCTATCATCAACGTTATAAATTTTATCAAAATTATCAGTTTTATCGATTTTTTCAATTCTTTGAATTCTTCAAATTTTTTCCATTTTTTCAATTTTATCGATATTATCAACATTGTTGCAATTATCAGCATTGTGAATATTAACAATATTATCAGTTTTATCGATTTTTTCAATTCTTTGAATTCTTCAAAATTTCAAATTTTTTAAATTTTTTCAATTTTATCGGTATTATCAACATTGTTGCTATCATCAACGTTGTTAATATTATCAATATTATCAATATTATCAGTTTTAACGATTTTTTCAATTTTTTGAATTTTCAAATTTTTCCAATTTTCTCCAGTTTTTCAATTTTATCGATATTATCAACATTGTAGCTATCATCAACATTGTGAATATTGTCAATATTATCAATATTATCGGTTTTATCGATTTTTTCAATTTTTTGAATTATTCAAATTTTTTCAATTTTTTCAATTTTTTCAATTTCATCAATATTATCAACATTGTTGCTGTCATCAGCAATGTGAATACTATGAATATCATCAGTATTATAGATTTTTTCAATTTTTTGAATTATTCAAATTTTTTCAATTTTTTCAATTTCATCGATATTATCAACATTGTTAATATTATCAATATTATCAGTTTTCTCGATTTTTTCAATTTTTCGAATCTTTCAAATTTTTTCCATTTTTTCAGTTTTATCGAAATTATCAACATTGTTGCTATCATCAACATTGTGCATATTATCAATATTATCAATATTATCAGTTTTATCGATTTTACCAATTTTTTGAATTTTTCCAATTTTTTCTGTTTTCAATTTTATCGGTATTTTCAACATTGTGAATATTATCAATATTATCAGTATTATCGATTCCTTCAATTTTTTTATTTTTTCAATTTTTTCAATTTTATCGGTATTATCAACATTGTTGCTATCATAAACGTTATAAATTTTATCAAAATTATCAGTTTTATCGATTTTTTCAATTCTTTGAATTCTTCAAATTTTTTCCATTTTTTCAATTTTATCGATATTATCAACATTGTTGCAATTATCAACATTGTGAATATTATCAATATTATCAGTTTTTTCGATTTTTTCAATTTTTTGAATTTTTCAAATTTTTTCCATTTTTTCAATTTTATCGTAATTATCAACATTGTTGCAATTATCAACATTGTGAATATTATCAATATTATCAGTTTTTTAGGATTTTTCAATTTTTTGAATTTTTCAAATTTTTTCAATTTTCTCCAGTTTTTCAATTTTATCGATATCATCAACATTGTTGCTATCATAAACTTTATTAAAGTTATCAATATTATCAACATTATCAGTTTTATCGATTCCTTCAATTTTTTTATTTTTTCAAAATTTCAAATTTTTTCAGTTTTTTCAATTTTATCGGTATTATCAACATTGTTGCTATCATCAACGTTATAAATTTTATCAAAATTATCAGTTTTATCGATTTTTTCAATTCTTTGAATTCTTCAAATTTTTTCCATTTTTTCAATTTTATCGATATTATCAACATTGTTGCAATTATCAGCATTGTGAATATTAACAATATTATCAGTTTTATCGATTCCTTCAATTTTTTTATTTTTTCAAAATTTCAAATTTTTTCAATTTTTTCAATTTTATCGGTATTATCAACATTGTTGCTATCATAAACGTTATAAATTTTATCAAAATTATCAGTTTTATCGATTTTTTCAATTCTTTGAATTCTTCAAATTTTTTCCATTTTTTCAATTTTATCGATATTATCAACATTGTTGCAATTATCAACATTGTGAATATTATCAATATTATCAGTTTTTTCGATTTTTTCAATTTTTTGAATTTTTCAAATTTTTTCAATTTTCTCCAGTTTTTCAATTTTATCGATATCATCAACATTGTTGCTATCATAAACTTTATTAAAGTTATCAATATTATCAACATTATCAGTTTTATCGATTCCTTCAATTTTTTTATTTTTTCAAAATTTCAAATTTTTTCAGTTTTTTCAATTTTATCGGTATTATCAACATTGTTGCTATCATCAACGTTATAAATTTTATCAAAATTATCAGTTTTATCGATTTTTTCAATTCTTTGAATTCTTCAAAATTTTTCCATTTTTTCAATTTTATCGATATTATCAACATTGTTGCAATTATCAGCATTGTGAATATTAACAATATTATCAGTTTTATCGATTTTTTCAATTCTTTGAATTCTTCAAAATTTCAAATTTTTTCAATTTTATCGGTATTATCAACATTGTTGCTATCATCAACGTTGTTAATATTATCAATATTATCAATATTATCAGTTTTAACGATTTTTTCAATTTTTTGAATTTTCAAATTTTTCCAATTTTCTCCAGTTTTTCAATTTTATCGATATTATCAACATTGTTGCTATCATCAACATTGTGAATATTGTCAATATTATCAATATTATCAGATTTATCGATTTTTTGAATTTTTCCAATCTTTTCTATTTTTTCAATTTTATCGTTATTATCGACATTGTGAATATTATCAGTATTATCAGTATTATCGATTCCTTCAATTTTTTTATTTTTTCAAAATTTCAAATTTTTTCAATTTTTTCAATTTTATCGGTATTATCAACACTGTTGCTATCATAAACGTTATAAATTTTATCAAAATTATCAGTTTTATCGATGTTTTCAATTCTTTGAATTCTTCAAATTTTTTCCATTTTTTCAATTTTATCGATATTATCAACATTGTTGCAATTATCAACATTGTGAATATTATCAATATTATCAGTTTCTTCGATTTTTTCAATTTTTTGAATTTTTCAAATTTTTTCCATTTTTTCAATTTTATCGTAATTATCAACATTGTTGCAATTATCAACATTGTGAATATTATCAATATTATCAGTTTTTTAGGATTTTTCAATTTTTTGAATTTTTCAAATTTTTTCAATTTTCTCCAGTTTTTCAATTTTATCGATATCATCAACATTGTTGCTATCATAAACTTTATTAAAGTTATCAATATTATCAACATTATCAGTTTTATCGATTCCTTCAATTTTTTTATTTTTTCAAAATTTCAAATTTTTTCAGTTTTTTCAATTTTATCGGTATTATCAACATTGTTGCTATCATCAACGTTATAAATTTTATCAAAATTATCAGTTTTATCGATTTTTTCAATTCTTTGAATTCTTCAAAATTTCAAATTTTTTAAATTTTGTCAATTTTATCGGTATTATCAACATTGTTGCTATCACCAACGTTGTTAATATTATCAATATTATCAATATTATCAGTTTTAACGATTTTTTCAATTTTTTGAATTTTCAAATTTTTCCAATTTTCTCCAGTTTTTCAATTTTATCGATATTATCAACGTTATTGCTATCATCAACATTGTTAATATTATCAATATTATCAATATTATCGGTTTTATCGATTTTTTCAATTTTTTGAATTATTCAAATTTTTTCAATTTTTTCAATTTTTTCAATTTTTTCAATTTCATCAATATTATCAACATTGTTGCTGTCATCAGCATTGCGAATACTATCAATATCATCAGTATTATAGATTTTTTCAATTTTTTGAATTATTCAAATTTTTTCAATTTTTTCAATTTCATCGATATTATCAACATTGTTAATATTATCAATATTATCAGTTTTCTCGATTTTTTCAATTTTTCGAATCATTCAAATTTTTTCCATTTTTTCAGTTTTATCGAAATTATCAACATTGTTGCTATCATCAACATTGTGCATATTATCAATATTATCAATATTATCAGTTTTATCGATTTTACCAATTTTTTGAATTTTTCCAATTTTTTCTGTTTTCAATTTTATCGGTATTTTCAACATTGTGAATATTATCAGTATTATCAGTATTATCGATTCCTTCAATTTTTTTATTTTTTCAAAATTTCAAATTTTTTCAATTTTTTCAATTTTATCGGTATTATCAACATTGTTGCTATCATAAACGTTATAAATTTTATCAAAATTATCAGTTTTTTCGATTTTTTCAATTTTTTGAATTTTTCAAATTTTTTCCATTTTTTCAATTTTATCGTAATTATCAACATTGTTGCAATTATCAACATTGTGAATATTATCAATATTATCAGTTTTTTAGGATTTTTCAATTTTTTGAATTTTTCAAATTTTTTCAATTTTCTCCAGTTTTTCAATTTTATCGATATCATCAACATTGTTGCTATCATAAACTTTATTAAAGTTATCAATATTATCAACATTATCAGTTTTATCGATTCCTTCAATTTTTTTATTTTTTCAAAATTTCAAATTTTTTCAGTTTTTTCAATTTTATCGGTATTATCAACATTGTTGCTATCATCAACGTTATAAATTTTATCAAAATTATCAGTTTTATCGATTTTTTCAATTCTTTGAATTCTTCAAATTTTTTCCATTTTTTCAATTTTATCGATATTATCAACATTGTTGCAATTATCAGCATTGTGAATATTAACAATATTATCAGTTTTATCGATTTTTTCAATTTTTTGAATTATTCAAATTTTTTCAATTTTTTCAATTTTTTCAATTTTTTCAATTTCATCAATATTATCAACATTGTTGCTGTCATCAGCATTGCGAATACTATCAATATCATCAGTATTATAGATTTTTTCAATTTTTTGAATTATTCAAATTTTTTCAATTTTTTCAATTTCATCGATATTATCAACATTGTTAATATTATCAATATTATCAGTTTTCTCGATTTTTTCAATTTTTCGAATCATTCAAATTTTTTCCATTTTTTCAGTTTTATCGAAATTATCAACATTGTTGCTATCATCAACATTGTGCATATTATCAATATTATCAATATTATCAGTTTTATCGATTTTACCAATTTTTTGAATTTTTTCCAATTTTTTCTGTTTTCAATTTTATCGGTATTTTCAACATTGTGAATATTATCAATATTATCAGTATTATCGATTCCTTCAATTTTTTTATTTTTTCAAAATTTCAAATTTTTTCAATTTTTTCAATTTTATCGGTATTATCAACATTGTTGCTATCATAAACGTTATAAATTTTATCAAAATTATCAGTTTTATCGATTTTTTCAATTCTTTGAATTCTTCAAATTTTTTCCATTTTTTCAATTTTATCGATATTATCAACATTGTTGCAATTATCAACATTGTGAATATTATCAATATTATCAGTTTTTTCGATTTTTTCAATTTTTTGAATTTTTCAAATTTTTTCAATTTTCTCCAGTTTTTCAATTTTATCGATATCATCAACATTGTTGCTATCATAAACTTTATTAAAGTTATCAATATTATCAACATTATCAGTTTTATCGATTCCTTCAATTTTTTTATTTTTTCAAAATTTCAAATTTTTTCAGTTTTTTCAATTTTATCGGTATTATCAACATTGTTGCTATCATCAACGTTATAAATTTTATCAATATTATCAGTTTTCTCGATTTTTTCAATTATTCGAATCATTCAAATTTTTTCCATTTTTTCAGTTTTATCGAAATTATCAACATTGTTGCTATCATCAACATTGTGCATATTATCAATATTATCAATATTATCAGTTTTATCGATTTTACCAATTTTTTGAATTTTTCCAATTTTTTCTGTTTTCAATTTTATCGGTATTTTCAACATTGTGAATATTATCAATATTATCAGTATTATCGATTCCTTCAATTTTTTTATTTTTTCAAAATTTCAAATTTTTTCAATTTTTTCAATTTTATCGGTATTATCAACATTGTTGCTATCATAAACGTTATAAATTTTATCAAAATTATCAGTTTTATCGATTTTTTCAATTCTTTGAATTCTTCAAATTTTTTCCATTTTTTCAATTTTATCGATATTATCAACATTGTTGCCATTATCAGCATTGTGAATATTAACAATATTATCAGTTTTCTCGATTTTTTCAATTTTTCGAATCTTTCAAATTTTTTCCATTTTTTCAGTTTTATCGAAATTATCAACATTGTTGCTATCATCAACATTGTGCATATTATCAATGTTATCAATATTATCAGTTTTATCGATTTTACCAATTTTTTGAATTTTTCCAATTTTTTCTGTTTTCAATTTTATCGGTATTTTCAACATTGTGAATATTATCAATATTATCAGTATTATCGATTCCGTCAATTTTTTTATTTTTTCAAAATTTCAAATTTTTTCAATTTTTTCAATTTTATCGGTATTATCAACATTGTTGCTATCCTAAACGTTATAAATTTTATCAAAATTATCAGTTTTATCGATTTTTTCAATTCTTTGAATTCTTCAAATTTTTTCCATTTTTTCAATTTTATCGATATTATCAACATTGTTGCAATTATCAACATTGTGAATATTATCAATATTATCAGTTTTTTCGATTTTTTCAATTTTTTGAATTTTTCAAATTTTTTTCCATTTTTTCAATTTTATCGTAATTATCAACATTGTTGCAATTATCAACATTGTGAATATTATCAATATTATCAGTTTTTTAGGATTTTTCAATTTTTTGAATTTTTCAAATTTTTTCAATTTTCTCCAGTTTTTCAATTTTATCGATATCATCAACATTGTTGCTATCATAAACTTTATTAAAGTTATCAATATTATCAACATTATCAGTTTTATCGATTCCTTCAATTTTTTTATTTTTTCAAAATTTCAAATTTTTCAATTTTTTCAATTTTATCGGTATTATCAACACTGTTGCTATCATAAACGTTATAAATTTTATCAAAATTATCAGTTTTATCGATGTTTTCAATTCTTTGAATTCTTCAAATTTTTTCAATTTTTTCAATTTCATCGATACTATCAACATTGTTGCTATTATCAACATTGTGAATATTATCAATATTATCAATTTTTTCGGTTTTTTCAATTTTTTGAATTTTTCAAATTTTTCAAATTTTTTCAATTTTTTCAATTTTATCGATATTATCTACATTGTTGCTATTATGAACATTGTGAATATTATTAATATCATCGGTTTTATCGATTTTTTCAATTTATTGAATTTTCAAATTTTTCAAATTTTTTCAAATTTTTCAATTTTATCGATATTATCAACATAGTTGCTGTCATCAACATTGTGAATATTGTCAATAGTATCAATATTATCAGATTTATCGATTTTTTGAATTTTTCCAATTTTTTCTATTTTTTCAATTTTGATCGGTATTTTCAACATTGTGAATATTATTAATATCATCGGTCTTATCGATTTTTTCAATTTTTTGAATTTTCAAATTTTTCAAATTTTTTCAATTTTTTCAATTTTATCGATATTATCAACATAGTTGCTGTCATCAACATTGCGAATATTGTCAATAGTATCAATATTATCAGATTTATCGATTTTTTGAATTTTTCCAATTTTTTCTATTTTTTCAATTTTATCGGTATTATCAACATTGTGAATATTATCAATATTATCAGTTTTATCGCTTTTTCCAATTTTTTGAATTATTCAAATTTCTTCAATTTTTTCAATTTCATCGATATTATCAACATTGTTAATATTATCAATATTATCAATATTATCAGTTTTATCGATTTTTTGAATTTTTCCAGTCTTTTCTATTTTTTCAATTTTATCGTTATTATCAACATTGCGAATATTATCAATATTATCAGTTTTATCGATTTTTCAATATTTGAATTTTTCGAATTTCCAAATTTTATCAATTTTTTCAATTTTGGTATTATCAACATTGTTGCTATCATCAACATTGTTAATATTATCAATATTATCAATATTATCAGTTTTATCGATTTTCTCAATTTTTCGAAATTTTCAAAATTTCAAATTTTTTCAATTTTTTCACTTTTATCGAAATTATCAACATTGTTGCTATCATCAACATTGTGAATATTATCAATATCATCAGTATTATCGATTTTTTCAATGTTTTGAATTTTTCAAATATTTTCAATTTTTTCAATTTTTTCAATTTTATCGATATTATCAACATTGCGAATATTATCAATATTATCAGTTTTATCGATTTTTCCAATTTTTTGAATTTTTGAAATTTTTTCAATTTTTTCAATTTCATCAAAATTATCAACATTGTTGCTATCATCAACATTGTGAATATTTTCAATATTATCAATATTATCAGATTTATCGATTTTTTGAATTTTTCCAATCTTTTCTATTTTTTCAATTTTATCGTTATTATCAACATTGCGAATATTATCAATATTATCAGTTTTATCGATTTTTCAATATTTGAATTTTTGGAATTTCCAAATTTTTTCAATTTTTTCAATTTTGGTATTATCGACATTGTTGCTATCATCAACATTGTGCATATTATCAATATTATCAATATTATCAGTTTTATCGATTTTACCAATTTTTTGAATTGTTCCAATTTTTTCTATGTTTTCAATTTTATCGGTATTGAAAGGGGTTCGCTCGCCCCGCTTTTAGCGCCACTTGAATCGTTCAGTTGTTCGATCTTGATCGTCGTCCGATCGGTATGTCGCCATATGCGTTCTTTATATTATATTATTATACATATATCCTTTCAGTATTATTAGTTTATTAAATATTCAAACTTGTTCATTTCATTAAATAAAACCTAATATAATAAGTTACCAGTTTTGATTATACCCAACAACGGTTATGAGCCCAGATAACGTAAGTAAATGATATAACCTAAAAATTCGCCACGTGCATACAAATACCACGCGTCCAATCTAATAAGATAATTAAAAAAAAAAAACAGAACAAAATGACTGAGAACAATAAGTTAGATTTGAAAATTACAAAGTTGTCAGACAATAATTATAGGACGTGGAAAATAGAAATGAAATGGTATTTGCGCGGAAAAGGTTTATTAGACCACGTGCTCGGTAATATTATATTAGACGATACAGCTACGGCAGAACAGAAAAGACTGCATAAATCATGCGATGATAGAGCCATTGCAGCAATAGGGCTAAATATTGAGCCAAATCAACAAGTACACATAGAGGATTGTGTAACTTCTCAAGAAGCATGGTTAGCATTAGAACAGGTTCATCAACCAAAATCAAGAGTAAGGATAATGCAACTTAAAAAACAGCTTTATCAATCCAAAATGAAAGAAGATGATACTATGTCATCATACATATCCAAAATAAAAGTATTAGCTAATAATCTAAGGGAAGCTGGTTCTGAGCCACGAGACGAGGACCTAGCATATATTATATTAGCAGGACTTCCAGATTCATATGAGAATTTAAACATGTCGCTAGCAGGACTACCAGATGACAGATTTACATCAGCTGAAATAATTAAAGCACTATTGGCTGAGTTTGACAGACGTAAGAGTAGAAACACAGAAGAAAACATAGACCATAAAGAAGCATTGCATTCAAGAGGAGTCAAACAGGTACCGTTTAAAAACACATCATTCAGTAGACCAAAGACTGTATTTTATAGACACTGTAAGAAACAAGGGCATGAAATAAAGGATTGCTGGCTAAAAAACAAAGGTAAGAACCAAAACTACCAACAGAATCCAAACTATGAAAAAAGATACAGTAATAATAAGGGATTCTTAGTCTCATTAAACAATATCGATATGGAAGACACTTGGTTATTAGATAGTGGGTGTACGCACCACGTGTGCAAACACAGAAGTTGGTTTCAGACATTCAAAGAGATTCATCCTGAACCAATCAATACAGCTGCAGATGTCAATGAACGAAAAACTACACTTGAAGCCAAAGGAATTGGAAATATTCAGATAAAAACCTATATTGGCAAACAAACACAATTAATAACACTACATAATGTTTATTTTGCCCCACATATTAGGAAAAATTTAATGTCTGTTGCACAGATAGAGAGAAGAGATAAAGAAGTAATCATTAGAAATGGCAAAGCTGAAATTCGAGACATGAAAACTGGACAGATCATGTGCTTAGCCAACAGAAAAAATGATTTATATATTGTTCAAGCCAGAACAATCATAGACACACAAGACCAACAAGAATTAAACAATGTAACTATAAAAGACAGTACCCTGTGGCATCACAGATTTTGCCACATAAATAACAAGACAATTCAAAAAACAGCTGAATCGAATCAAATCCATGGTTTTGAAAACGGAAGAATAGACGAAAACATATGTGAAGACTGTTGTATTGGTAAATCCACGAAAGCTCCTTGCCGAAAACTCAAAGATCGTCAGTCGCGAGAGGTTTGTGAGCTTGTACATTCAGACGTTTGTGGACCCATGCAAGTAGGATCATTGAGCGAGAAACGATATTTTATAACATTCGTCGATGACTACTCAAGATATACAACGGTAGCATTTATCAAAACTAAAGATGAGGTAAAGTATGAAATCAAAAAGTACATAGCTAATGTCGAGTTACAGACAGGAAGAAAAATTAGAAGATTCCGAACTGATAATGGGACGGAGTACTGCAATAAAGATCTGAAGGCTTATTTTGAAGAGAAGGGAATAAAGCACGAGAAATCAAACGTGGAAACCCCACAAATGAATGGAATAGCCGAACGAACAAATAGAACGTTGCTTGATCTAGTAAGTTCTATGCTAAAATCAGCACAACTACCTCAAAAATTTTGGAAATTTTGGGCAGAAGCCACAGCAACAGCTGCTTATGTGAGAAATCGTGTCTGCCATTCCTCATTAAAAGATCAGATTCCGCTAGCTATCTGGTCGAACAAGACACTAAGCGTTCGCCATCTAAAGGCATATGGATCACTCGCTTATGCACATTTAGTCAGACAAGGACAAAAGAAACTAGACGACAAAGCTGTTCCCTGTGTGTTAGTCGGATATGCGAATCAAACTAAAGGTTATCGATTATGGTGTCCCAAAAAACAAGACGTGATTGTAACAAAACATGTAAGGTTTGTAGAAGAAAAAATGGGCTACGAATGGTTGTACAACGAACGTGACAATAACAGCGCTCTAAATAACAACCACAATCACACATACGTCGATATTAACTCCGATGAAGAAGACGAAATCAGTTTAGAACATTCGGATAGAATAACGCAAGAAGTACCAACTGATGAGATAGTGGGGGTAGAAGAGTTTCAACCTAGAAGAAAACCCGGTAGACCTAAAAAGAAAGTCAGGAACCCATATGGTAAAAAAGGAAAACCAAAGCCGATCCCTGTAGAAGAAGTAGAGGATGAGGAAGAACCCGATGAAAATGAAGAAAATGAATCCAGTGTAGAATTGAATTTTATGGAAATTATTGAACCAGAAACACTAGATGAGGCCATGTCTTCACCACAAGCTCAAAAATGGGAAGAGGCCATACACGAAGAAATGACCAGTCTCAAGCAACGTGGAACATGGGAAACCGTAAGTCATGTACCACCAGGACGAAAAAGCATTGGTAGTAAATGGGTGTTTAAATTAAAACGAGATTGCGAAGGTAAGGTATTAAGATATAAAGCTCGATTGGTGGCACAGGGTTTTTCTCAACAAGAGGGAATCGATTATAATGAGACCTACTCACCTGTCGCAAGTTTTTCAATAATTAGACTACTAATTGCCATCTCAGTAATTTTCAGATGGTTTACTAGACATTTAGACATCAAATGTGCATACCTTTATGGACATCTAGAAGAGGAAATTTATATGAGGCTAAATCCAATATACAAAGACGGAGAAGACGCTATAGTGAAGCTAAAACGTCCGATTTATGGATTGAAACAATCCGGAAGAAACTGGAACGCCGAATTAAACAACTTTCTAAAAGAAAACGGATTCGAGAGATTACAATCATCCAATTGTATTTATAGAAAAGGGTATTGGACGATAGCGGTAATATACGTAGATGATATTTTTATATTCGCAAGCGATTTAGAATCTATTAATGATTTCGTTAAGTCTATAAGCAAAAACTATGAAGCGAAAGATTTAGGCGAGATAAGTAATGTATTAGGCGTTAAAGTAGAGAGACCTGACAAAATGGTTAGCTTAAGTCAGAAATCGTACATAGAATCATTAGTACGGAAATATAATATGCACGAATGTAGAGGTGCGACGACACCATTAGAGCCAGGATTGAAATTATCAAAAGATATAGAATCAGATTTGCTAAATGAAAATAGACAAAGTCTATATCGCGAAATTATTGGATCTTTAATGTTTGTAGCACTACGTACAAGACCAGATATATTATTCGCAGTTACAAAATTATCTCAATTTAATTCAAGTCCGAAAGAAATACATTGGACACAGGCTAAACACATCGTGCGATATTTAAGCAAAACCAAAGATTATAGTATAGTTTACAAGCCAAAGCAGATACCAAAGATAGAGATTTTTTGTGACGCAGATTGGGCCGGAGATATAGACGATAGACATTCTTTCAGCGGTTTAGTTGTAATGGTCGGTTCAAATGTTGTACAATGGGTATCGTGCAAACAGAGAGGAATATCTACCTCGACAATGGAGGCTGAGTATGTCGCATTATCGTATGGTATAAAGGAAGCCATATGGTTACGGATGTTATTAACAGAATTAGAATTGTACGAATTTTTGTCAGGAAATTGTAATGTGTATTGCGATAACAGAGCAGCAATAGATTTTTCTAAGAATAGAGTAGAAAATTCTCGTACTAAGCATATAGACATTGCGTATCATATTGTTAGAGAGGAAGTAGAAAAGAAATCCGTAAACTTGTCTTATGTAGCCTCAAGCGAAAATTTAGCGGATGTAATGACGAAGTCATTAAAAGGTGTGGCTCATTAGAGATGTATTAATAAAATGATAACGGAGCTTGCGAAAGTGGGGGATTGAAAGGGGTTCGCTCGCCCCGCTTTTAGCGCCACCTGAATCGTTCAGTTGCTCGATCTTGATCGTCGTCCGATCGGTATGTCGCCATGTGCGTTCTTTATATTATATTATTATACATATATCCTTTCAGTATTATTAGTTTATTAAATACTCAAACTTGTTCATTTCATTAAATAAAACCTAATATAATAAGTTACCAGTTTTGATTATACCCAACAGGTATTTTCAACATTGTGAATATTATCAATATTATCAGTATTATCGATTTTTTCAATTTTTTGAATTTTGAAATTTTTCCAATTTTCTCCAGTTTTTCAATTTCATCAATATTATCAACATTGTTGCTGTCATCAGCATTGTGAATATTATCAATATCATCAGTATTATCGATATTTTCAATTTTTTGAATTATTCAAATTTTTTCAATTTTTTCAATTTCATCGATATTATCAACATTGTTAATATTATCAATATTATCAGTTTTCTCGATTTTTTCAATTTTTCGAATCCTTCAAATTTTTTCCATTTTTTCAGTTTTATCGAAATTATCAACATTGTTGCTATCATCAACATTGTGCATATTATCAATATTATCAATATTATCAGTTTTATCGATTTTACCAATTTTTTGAATTTTTCCAATTTTTCTATGTTTTCAATTTTATCGGTATTTTCAACATTGTGAATATTATCAATATTATCAGTTTTATCGATTTTTTCGGTATTTGAATTCTTCAAAATTTCAAATTTTTTCAATATTATCGATATTACCAACATTGTTGCTATCATCAACATTGTTAATATTATCAATATTATCAGTTTTCTCGATTCTTTCAATTTTCTTAATTTTTTCAATTTTTCATATTTTTCAATTTTTCACATTTTTTCAATATTATCTATATTCTCAACATTGTTGCTATCATTAACATTGTGAATATGATCAATATTATCAATATTATCTGTTTTATCGATTTTACCAATTTTTTGAATTTTTTCAATTTTAATCGGTATTTTCAACATTGTGAATATTATCAATATTATCAGTATTATCGATATTTTCAATTTTTTGAATTTTCAAATGTTTCCAATTTTCTCCAGTTTTTCAATTTTATCGATATTATCAACATTGTTGCCATCATCAACATTGTGAATATTGTCAATATTATCAATATTATCAGTGTTATATCCTACTCCTCCCGTCATCATTATTGTTATTATTATAATTACAATTATTATTATTATTATTATTTTCACCATTATTATTATCATCATTATTATTATTATTATTATTATTAGTACTACTATTATTATTGTAATCGTCTCATTATAATCAAACAGCATAAGTGTAACCTTATAATAAGAACATGCAAGAACAGCACAATTCCATTCCCACAGTCCGACTGTCCTTTCCTGCTTACCTACCAGAAATCTCCCTCCCCTTCAGGCCAGAACTCCTAACCCTGATGTTTTCCTTATCAAGCGAGTACGAAGAGGCGACACTCTCGTAAAGCACTCCAATAGAGACAGTTCACTAAATATACGATTTTATACAATTTGAAACTGCGTGAATCAAGTTGATCTCCTCCGCACTTCCTTTAAATCGGGACTAGGACCCAAATTTTCCTTGCGATTGTTATTCCGCCCGCTACATCGGCGGGGACATAACATCAGATTTATCGATTTTTTGAATTTTTCCAATCTTTTCTATTGTTTCATTTTTATCGGTATTATCAACATTGTTGCTATCATCAACATTGTTAATATTATCAATATTATCAATATCATCAGTATTATCGATTTTTTCAATTTTTTGAATTTTTCAAATTTTTTCAATTCCATCGATATTATCAACATTGTTAATATTATCAATATTATCAGTTTTCTCGATTTTTTAAATTTTTTTAATTTTTTCAATTCTTCATATTTTTTCAATTTTTCACATTTTTTCAATTTTATCTATATTCTCAACATTGTTGCTATCATTAGCATTGTGCATATGATCAATATTATCAATATTATCAGTTTTATAGATTTTTCCAATTTTTGGAATTTTTAAAATTTTCTCAATTTTTTCAATTTCATCGATATTATCAACATTGTTGCTATCATCAGCATTGTGAATATTATCAATATTATCAGGTTTATCGATTTTTTCAATTCTTTGAATTCTTCAAAATTTCCAATTTTTTTAATTTTTTCAATTTTATCGATATTATCAACATTGTTGCTCTCATTAACATTGTGAATATAATCAATTTTATCAATATTATCAGTTTTATCGATTTTCCAATTTTTTTAATGTTTGAAATTATCTCAATTTTTTCAATTTTATCGGTATTATCAACATTGTTACTATCATCAACACTGTAAATATTAACAATATTATCAGTTTTATCAATTTTTTCAATTCTTCAAATTTTCTCAATTTTTCAATTTTAACGGTATTATCAACATTGTTACTGTCATCAATACTGTAATTATTATCAATATTATCAGTTTTATCGATTTTTTCAATTTTTTGAATTCCCGAAAATTTCAAATTTTTTCAATTTTTTCAATTTTATCGGTATTATCAACATTGTGAATATTATCAATATTATCAGTATTATCCATTTATTCAATATTTTGAATTTTTTAAATTTTCACAATTTTTTCAATTTTATCGGTATTATCAACATTGTTGCTATCATCAACGTTATAAATTTTATCAAAATTATCAGTTTTATCGATTTTTTCAATTCTTTGAATTCTTCAAAATTTCCAATTTTTTCCATTTTGTCAATTTTTTCAATTTTATCGATATTCCCAACATTGTTGCTATCATTAACATTGTGAATATTATTACTCGTATCAGTTTTGTCGATTTTTTCAATTTTTTGAGTTTTTCAAATTTTTTAAATTTTCTCAATTTTTTCAATGTTATCGATATTATCAACATTGTTGCTCTCATTAACATTGTGAATATGATCAATATTATCAATATTAGCAGTTTTCTCGATTTTTTCAATTTTTCGAATCTTTCAAATTTTTTCCATTTTTTCAGTTTTATCAAAATTATCAACATGGTTGCTATCATTAACATTGTGAATATTATCAATATTATCAATATTATCAGTTTTATCGATTTTTCCAATTTTTTGAATTTTCCAAATTTTTTCCATTTTTTCAGTTTTATCGATATTATCAACATTGTTGCTATCATTAACATTGTGAATATTATCAATATTATCAAGATTATCAGTTTTATCGATTTTTTCAATTTAGTGAATTTTTCAAAATTTCAAATTTTTTCCATTTTTTCAATTTTATCGATATTATTAACATTGTTGCTATCATCAACACTGTGAATATTATTACTACTATCAGTTTGATCGATTTTTCCAATTTTTTGAATTTTTCAAATTTTTTCAATTTTTTCAATTTCATCGATATTATCAACATTGTTGCTATCATCAACATTGTGAATATTATCAATATCATCAATTTTATAAGTTTTATCGATTACTCCAACTTTGAATTTTTCAAATTTTTCAAATTTTCTGCATATTTTCACTTTTGTCGATATTATCAACAGTTCTGATATGATCTACATTTTGAATACTACCAATACTATCAGTTTTTTGGATTTTTTCGACTGTTTCAATTTTTTCAATTTCATCGATATTATCAACATTGTTGCTATCACCAACATTGTGAATATTATCAATATCATCAATATTATCAGTTTTATCGACTGCTTCAACTTGGAATTTTTCAAATTTTTCACATTTGCTCAATTTTTTCACTTTTGTCGATATTATCAACAGTGCTGATATCATCTACATTGTGAATACTACCAATACTATCAGTTCTTTTGGATATTTTCGACTTTTTCACTTTTTCCAATTTTTCCAATTTTATCGATATTATCAACATTGTTCATATCATCAACATTGTGGATATTATCAATATTATCAGTTTTTTCGATATTTCCAATTTTTTACATTTTTTCAATTTTAACGATATTATCAACTGTAACGAGGCACTTTTTTTTGCCTCGTTACGAGTAGCCCCCAGGCCCGCCGGCCTCCCTCCTCCGCCCGGGCGACATCCTCGCCGCCGGAGCGAATGGAGGGATGAATGCATTTCTTTTTTGTATAAACACCGCGTTCCCCCACCCCATTCCACCCCGACGATGCACCGCGGCCGCCAGCCAAAGAGGGAGCTACGTCCCCGGTCGCGAGGAACCTCCACTCTAGTGATGGAGGCGCGGGATGGGCCCACCGAAGAGCCACCAGCCGCCGCTGACCGGTCGTCGGGCCACCCCGTCATCCTCCGCGGGGGCGACCGGCAGCCAAAGAAGAGGGATGCCAGGCCTGGGGACCAGCCACCCCCAGCCACCACCCGAAGGGGGCCCAGGACCTGGCCACCAGAGGAGCGCGGTGGCCCATTTCCGACGCCGAAATCCCCGGGGAGGGGGAACCCCGCGCACCGGGCGACAAACGCCGAGGGAAGAAAAGGAAGAAGCAAACGGACTGCGAAGTACGAAACACGTCGCGAGCGCTCCAGTAGAAGCACCCCAGATCTGATCCCTTATTTTCTGTTATTTTCTTTTCTTTCTTAGTTCTTTTGTCCCCTCCGTTTTTCTTTTTTTGTCTGTGTGCTGTGTGTGTGTGTACCAGTGCCTAGTGTGTGGATTATTTTCGATTCCGGTTAGCTGTACCGCGCCGAGAAGGACAAAGGTAAGACCTAGTTTTTTCTCTTGCCCGTTAGGCGACTTACGCCCCTTCTCATTAGTACTGTGTTGCGTGTGAGTGTGAGGGTGGTTCCCTACCGAGGGACCACCAGCCCCGGCGACGAGGACCTTAGAGGCCGCGTACCGTTCGCGCGAATTTTCCGCGTCTCCGTACCGTTCGTCCGTTATCGACGCCGTCACGGTTCAGCGTCTCTATTTTTTTTTTACCTATATTTCGAATCTAGGACCAGCGTCCCCCTTTTGTCCACACCACAACGAGGGTGTGCTCCCGTGCTTGCGTTAGCGATCGTCGTACCGCGCTTCTTTCGATTTTGTATCTCGAGCCCCCGCGCCGCGAAAACCCCTTCGCGTTTGGCGAGTGCGGACCCTTTTCCCGGCCGTAATTTGTACCGCGTGGGGCTCTTTCCTAGTCCGTTAGACTGGCCCATTTCGGCCACAATTAAAGAGTACCCTTTTGCTAATATTCGCGGGTTGCCTAATTATTTCTTGACCCCCTCTGATTTCCGCTTTCCTCTGAGCAGCCGGAAGGGCGAATACCCCGGACGAGTGCCTTTGCACTGGCGCCCGGAATTAAAATCGTCCGTGGTCGTGTACGTAGGTAACAGGAGGGCCACATTCCCTGGTCGCCCTCCCCCGAAGGGAACTAACTTTTCGTCCCCCGGACCAGCACGTCACACAACATTGTGCATATTATCAATATTATCAATATTATCTGTTTTATCGATTTCTCCAATTTTTCGAATTTTTCAAATTTTTTCAATTTTCTCAATTTTATCGATATTATCAACATTGTTGCTATCATCAACATTGTGCATATTGTCAATATTATCAATATTATCAGTTTTATCGATTTTTTCAATTTTTCAGATGTTTCAAATTTTTTCCATTTTTTCAATTTTATCGATATTGTCAACATTGTTGCTATCATCAACATTGTGAATATTAACAATATTATCAGTTTTATCGATTTTTCCAATTTTTTCAATTTTTTCAATTTTAGCGATATTATCAACATTGTTGCTATCATCAGCGTTGTGAATATTATCAATACTATCAGTTTTTTGGATATTTTCAATTTTTGCAATTTTTTCAATTCTATCGATATTATCAACATTGTTGCTATCATCAACATCGTGCATATTGTCAATATTCTCAATATTATCAGTTTTATCGATTTTTTCAATTTTTGGAATTTTTCACATTTTTTCAATATTTCCAATTTTATCGATATTTTCAACATTGTGTCTCTGTCTCTGTCTCTACCTCTGTCTCTGCCTCTGTTTGTGTCTCTGTCGCCGTCTTTGTCTTTGTCTTTGTCCCCGTCTGTGTCTCCGTCTTTACGTCCGTCTTTGTCTCCGTCTTCTTCTACGTCTTTGTCTCCGTCTTTGTCTCCGTCTTTGCCTTCCTACTTGTCTCTGTTCTTGTCTCCGTCTTTGTCTCTATCTCCGTCTCTGTCTCTGTCTCCGTCTCTGTCTCTGCCTCTGTCTCTGTCTCTGTCTCTGTCTCTGTCTCTGTCTCTGTCTTTGTATCCGTCTTTGTCTCCGTCTTTGTCACCGTCTTTGTCTCCGTCTTTGTCTCCGTCGTTGTCTTCCTACTTGTCTCTGTTCTTGTCTCCGTCCTTGTCTCTATCTCTGTCTCTGTCTCTGTCTCCGTCTCTGTCTCTGCCTCTGTCTCTGTCTCTGTCTCTGTCACTGTCTCTGTCTGTGTCTCTGTCTCTGTCTCTGTCTGTGTCTCTGTCTTTGTCTCTGTCTTTGTCTCCATCTTTGTCTCCGTCTTTGTCTACGTCTTTGTCTCCGTCTTTGTCTCCGTCCATGTCTCCTGCCCCTGTGTCTCGGTCTTTGTCTCATGCACCTCTGTCTCTGTCTCTGTCTCTGTCTGCGTCTATGTCTCTGTCTCTGCCTCTGTATCGGTCTCTGTCCCTGTCCCTGTCTCTGTCTCTGTCTCTGTCCCTGTCTCTGTCTCTGTCCCCGTCTCTGTCTCCGTCTCCGTCTCTGTCTCTGTCTCTGTCTCAGTCCCCATCTCTGTCTCTGTCTCTGTCTCTGTCTCTGTCTCTGTCTCTGTCTCTGTCTCTGTCTGTGTCTCTGTCTCTGTCTCTCTATTACACTCTGTCTCCGTCTTTAACTTCGTCTTTCTCTCCGTCTTTGTGCCTGTCTTTGTCTCCGCATTTGTATCCGTCTGTGTATCCATCTTTGTCTCCGTCTTTGTCTCCGTCTTTACCTCCGTCTTTGTCTTCGTATTTGTCTCCGTCTTTGTCTCTGTCTTTGTCTCCGTATTTGTCTCCGTCTGTGTCTCCATCTTTGTCACCGTCTTTGTCTCTGTATTTGTCTCCGTCCGTGTCTCCATATTTGTCTCCGTCTTTGTCTCCGTCTACGCCTCCGTCTTTGTCTTCGTCTTTGTCTCCGTCTTTATCTCCGTCCATGTCTCCTGCCCCTCAGTCTCGGACTTTGTCTCATGCGCCTCTGTCTCTGTCTGTGTCTATGTCTCCGTCTCTGCCTCTATATCGGACTCTGTCTCCGTCTCTGTCTCCGCCTTTGCCTCTGCCTTTGCCTCCGTATTTGTCTCCGTCTGTGTCTCCATTTTTGTCTGCGCCTTTGTCTCCGTCTTTGTCTCCGTCGTCGTCTTCCTCTTCGTCTCCGTCTTTGTCTCCATCTTTGTCTCCGTCTTTGTCTCCGCCTTTGCCTCCGTCTTTGTCTTCGTCTTTGTCTCCGTCTTTGTCTCTGTCTTTGTCTCCGTATTTGTCTCCGTCTGTGTCTCCATCTTTGTCGCCGTCTTTGTCTCTGTATTTGTCTGCGTCTGTGTCTGCATATTTGTCTCCGTCTTTGTCTCCGTCTTTGCCTCCGTCTTTGTCTACGTCTTTGTCTACGTCTTTGTCTCCGTCTTTGTCTCCGTCCATGTCCCCTGCCCCTCTGTCTCGGTCCTTGTCTCATGCGCCTCTGTCTCTGTCTCTGTCTCTGTCTTTGTATTCGTCTTTGTCTCCGTCTTTGTCACCGTCTTTGTCTCCGTCGTCGTCTTCCTCTTCGTCTGCGTCCTTGTCTCCGTCTTTGTCTACGTCTTTGTCTACGTCTTTGTCTCCGTCGTCGTCTTCCTCTTCGTCTCCGCCTTTGTCTCCGTCTTTGTCACCGTCTTTGTCTCCGTCTTTGTCTCCGTCTTTGTCTACGTCTTTGTCTCCGTCCTTGTCTCCGTCCATGTCTCCTGCCCCTCAGTCTCGGTTTTTGTCTCATGCGCGTCTGTCTCTGTCTGTGTCTATGTCTCTGTCTCTGCCTCTGTATCGGGCTCTGTCCCTGTCCCTGTCTCTGTCTCTATCTCTGTCTCTGTCTCTGTCTCTGTCTCTGTCTCTGTCTCTGTCTCTGTCTCTGCCTCTGTCTCTGTCCCTGTCTCTGCTCCGTCTCCGTCTCTGTCTCTGTCTCTGTCCCTGTCTCTGTCTCTGTCTGTGTCTCTGTCTCTGTCTCGGTCTCTGTCTCTGTCTCCGTCTTTGTCTCTGTCTTTGTCTCCATCTTTGTCTCCGTCTTTGTCTCCGTCTTTGTCGCCGTCTTTGTCTCCGTAGTCGTCTTCCTCTTCGTCTGCGTCATTGTCTCCGTCTTTGTCTACGTCTTTGTCACCGTCTTTGTCTCCGTCCATGTCTCCGTCTTTGTCGCCGTCTTTGTCTCCGTCCTCGTCTTACCCTTCGTCTCCGTCTTTGTCTCCGTCTATGTCACCGTCTGTGTCTCCGTCTTTGTCTTCGTCTTTGTCTACGTCTTCGTCTCCGTCTTTGTCTCCGTCTTTGTCTCCGTCTTTGCCTCCGTCTTTGTCTCAGTCTTTGTCTCCGTCTTTGTCTCCGTCTTTGTCTTCCCATTTGTGTCTGTTTTTGCCTCCGTCTTTTTCTCCGTCTTTGTCTCTGTCTCCGCCTCTGTCTCTGTCTCCGTCTCCGTCTCTGTCTCTGTCTCTGTCTTTTTCTCCGTCTCTGTCTCCGTCCCTGCCTCTGTCTCTGTCTCTGTCTCTGTCTCTGTCTCTGTCTCTGTCTCTGTCACTGGCTCCATCTCTGTCTCTGTCTCAGTCTCTGTCTCTGTCTCTGTCTCTGTCTCTGTCTCTGTCTCTGTCTCTGTCTCTGCCTCTGTCTCTGTCCCTGTCTCTGTCTCCGTCTCCGTCTCTGTCTCTGTCTCTGTCTCTGGCTCCATCTCTGTCTCTGTCTCAGTCTCTATCTCTGTCTCTGTCTCTGTCCCTGTATCTGTCTCTGTCTCTGTCTCTGTCTCTGTCTCTGTCTCTGTCTCTGTCTCTGTCTCCATCTTTGTCTCCGTCCGTGTCTCCCTCCCCTTTGTCTCGGTCTTTGTCTCATGCACCTGTGTCTCTGTCTCTGTCTCTGTCTCTGTCTCTGTCTCTGTCTCTGTCTGTGTCTCTGTCTCCGTCTCTATATTACACTCTGTCTCCGTCCTTGTCTTCGTCTTTGTCTCCGTCTTTGTGCCTGTCTTTGTCTCCGTATTTGTATCCGTCTGTGTAACCATCTTTGTCTCCGTCTTTGTCTCCGTCTTTGCCTCCGTCTTTGTCTTCGTCTTTGTCTCCGTCTTTGTCTCTGTCTTTGTGCCTGTCTTTGTCTCCATCTTTGTCACCGTCTTTGTCTCTGTATTTGTCTCCGTCTGTGTCTCCATATTTGTCTCTGTCTTTGTGCCTGTCTTTGTCTCCATCTTTGTCACCGTCTTTGTCTCTGTATTTGTCTTCGTCTGTGTCTCCATATTTGTCTCCGTCTTCGTCTCCGTCTTTGCCTCCGTCTTTATCTCCGTCCATGTCTCCTGCCCCTCTGTCTCGGTCTTTGTCTCATGCGCCTCTGTCTCTGTCGCTGTCTCTGTCTCTGTCTCTGTCTTTGTATCCGTCTTTGTCTCCGTCTTTGTCACCGTCTTTGTCTCCGTCCATGTCTCCTGCCCCTCTGTCTCGGTCTTTGTCTCATGCGCCTCTGTCTCTGTCGCTGTCTCTGTCTCTGTCTCTGTCTTTGTATCCGTCTTTGTCACCGTCTTTGTCACCGTCTTTGTCTCCGCCGTCGTCTACTTCTTTGTCTCCGTCTTTGTCTCCGTCCATGTCTCCTGCCCCTCAGTCTCGGTCTTTGTCTCATGCGCCTCTGTCTCTATCTGTTTCTATGTCTCTGTCTCTGCCTCTGTATCGGGCTCTGTCCCTGTCCCTGTCTCTGTCTCTGTCTCTGTCTCTGTCTCTGTCCCTGTCTCTGTCTCTGTCTCTGTCTCTGTCTCTGTCTCTGTCTCTGTCACTGTCTCTGTCTCCGTCTTTGTCTCCGTCTTTGTCTCCGTTCATGTCTCCTGCCACCTTTGTCTCGGTCTTTGTCTCATGCACCTGTGTCTCTGTCTCTGCCTCTGTCTCTGTCTCTGTCTCTGTCTCTGTCTCTGTCTCTGTCTCTGTCTCTGTATTACACTCTGTCTCCGTCTTTGTCTTCGTCTTTGTCTCCGTCTTTGTGCCTGTCTTTGTCTCCGTATTTGTATCCGTCTGTGTATCCATCTTTATCTCCGTCTTTGTCTCCGTCTTTGCCTCCGTCTTGGTCTTCGTCTTTGTCTCCGTCTCTGTCTCTGTCTCTGTCTCGGCCTCTGTCTCTGTCTCCATCTCTGCCTCTGTCTCTGTCTCTGTCTCTGTCTCTGTCTCTGTCTCTGTCTCCGTCTTTGTCTCTGTCTTTATCTCCATCTTTGTCTCCGTCTTTGTCTCCGTCTTTGTCTCCGTCTTTGTCTCCGTCTTTGTCACCGTCTTTGTCTCCGTCCATGTCTCCTGCCCTTTTGTCTCGGTTTTTGTCCAATGCACCTGTGTCTCTGTCTCTGTCCCTGTCTCTGTCTCTGTCTCTGTCTCTGTCCCTGTCCCTGTCTCTGTCTCTGTCTCTGTCTCTGTCTCTGTCCCTGTCTCTGTCTCTGTCTCTGTCTCTGTCTCTGTCACTGTCTCTGTCTCCGTCTTTGTCTCCGTCTTTGTCTCCGTCCGTGTCTCCTGCCCCTCTGTTTCGGGCTTTGTCTCATGCGCGTCTCTCTCTGTCTCTGTCTCTGTCTCTGTCCCTGTCTCTGTCTCTGTCTCTGTCTCTGTCTCTGTCTCTGTCTCTGTCACTGTCTCTGTCTCCGTCTTTGTCTCCGTCTTTGTCTCCGTTCATGTCTCCTGCCACCTTTGTCTCGGTCTTTGTCTCATGCACCTGTGTCTCTGTCTCTGCCTCTGTCTCTGTCTCTGTCTCTGTCTCTGTCTCTGTCTCTGTCTCTGTCTCTGTATTACACTCTGTCTCCGTCTTTGTCTTCGTCTTTGTCTCCGTCTTTGTGCCTGTCTTTGTCTCCGTATTTGTATCCGTCTGTGTATCCATCTTTATCTCCGTCTTTGTCTCCGTCTTTGCCTCCGTCTTGGTCTTCGTCTTTGTCTCCGTCTCTGTCTCTGTCTCTGTCTCGGCCTCTGTCTCTGTCTCCATCTCTGCCTCTGTCTCTGTCTCTGTCTCTGTCTCTGTCTCTGTCTCTGTCTCCGTCTTTGTCTCTGTCTTTATCTCCATCTTTGTCTCCGTCTTTGTCTCCGTCTTTGTCTCCGTCTTTGTCTCCGTCTTTGTCACCGTCTTTGTCTCCGTCCATGTCTCCTGCCCTTTTGTCTCGGTTTTTGTCCAATGCACCTGTGTCTCTGTCTCTGTCCCTGTCTCTGTCTCTGTCTCTGTCTCTGTCCCTGTCCCTGTCTCTGTCTCTGTCTCTGTCTCTGTCTCTGTCCCTGTCTCTGTCTCTGTCTCTGTCTCTGTCTCTGTCACTGTCTCTGTCTCCGTCTTTGTCTCCGTCTTTGTCTCCGTCCGTGTCTCCTGCCCCTCTGTTTCGGGCTTTGTCTCATGCGCGTCTCTCTCTGTCTCTGTCTCTGTCTGTGTCTCTGTCTCTGTCTCTGTTTCTGTCTCTGTCTCTGTCTCTGTCTCTGTCTCTGTCTCTGTCTCTGTCTCTGTCTCTGTCTCTGTCTCTGTCTCTGTCTCTGTCTCTGTCTCTGTCTCTGTCTTTGTCTCTGTTTCTGTCTCTGTCTCTGTTTCTGTCTCTGTCTCTGTCTCTGTCTCTGTCTCTGTCTCTGTCTCTGTCTCTGTCTCTGTCTCCGTCTTTGTCTCTGTCTTTGTCTCCATCTTTGTCTCGGTCTTTGTCTCCGTCTTTGTCGCCGTCTTTGTCTCCGTCGTCGTCTTCCTCTTCGTCTGCGTCATTGTCTCCGTCTTTGTCTACGTCTTTGTCTACGTCTTTGTCACCGTCTTTGTCTCCGTCCATGTCTCCGTCGTCGTCTTCCTCTTCGTCTCCGTCTTTGTCTCCGTCTTTGTCTCCGTCCTTGTCTCCGTCTTTGTCTACGTCCATGTCTCCTGCCCCTCTGTCTCGGTCTATGTCTCATGCGCCTCTGTCTCTGCCTCCGTCTCTGTCTGTGTCTCTGTCTATGTCTCTGCCTCTGTATAGGTATCTGTCTCCGTCTTTGTCTTCGTTTTTGTCTCTGTCATTGTCTCGGTCTTTGTCTCATGCACCACTGTCTCTGTCTCTGTCTCTGTCTCTGTCTCTGTCTTTGTCTCCGTATTTGTCTCCGTCTGTGTCTCCATCTTTGTCTCCGTCTTTGTCTCCGTCTTGGTCTTCGTCTTTGTCTCCGTCTTTGCCTCCGTCTTTGTCTCAGTCTTTGTCTCCGTCTTTGTCTTCCTACTTGTCTCTGTTTTTGTCTCCGTCTTTGTCTCCGTCTTTGTCTCCATCTCTGTCTCTGCCTCTGTCTCCGTCTCTCTCTGTCTCTGCCTCTGTCTCTGTCTCGATATCTTTCACTGTCTCTGTCTCTGTCTCTCTCTCTGCCCCTGTCGCTGTCTCTGTCGCTGGGTCCGTCTCTGTCCTTACCTCTGTCTTTGTCTCTGTCTTTGCCTCCGTCTCTGTCTCCGTCTTTATCTCCATCTTTGTCCCCGTCTTTGCCTCTGTCTTCTTTTCCGTGTTTGTCTCCGTCTTTG
This sequence comes from Megachile willughbiella, assembly GCA_945859595.2. NCBI lineage: Eukaryota > Metazoa > Arthropoda > Insecta > Hymenoptera > Megachilidae > Megachile > Megachile willughbiella. The sequence continues at coordinate 428,619 of CAMAOD020000057.1, read as the reverse complement.
TCTCCTGCCCCTCTGTCTCCGTCTCTGTCTCTGTCTCTGTTTCTGTCTTTGTCTCCGTCTTTGTCTCCGTCTTTGTCGCCGTCTTTGTCTCCGTCCTCGTCTTACCCTTCGTCTCCGTCTTTGTCTCCGTCTATGTCACCGTCTGTGTCTCCGTCTTTGTCTTCGTCTTTGTCTACGTCTTCGTCTTCGTCTTTGTCTCCGTCTTTGTCTCCGTCTTTGCCTCCGTCTTTGTCTCAGTCTTTGTCTCCGTCTTTGTCTCCGTCTTTGTCTTCCCATTTGTGTCTGTTTTTGCCTCCGTCTTTTTCTCCGTCTTTGTCTCTGTCTCCGCCTGTGTCTCTGTCTCCGTCTCCGTCTCTGTCTCTGTCTCTGTCTCTGTCTCTGTCTCTGTCTCTGTCTCTGTCTCTGTCTCTGTCTTTGTCTCCGTCTTTGTCTCCGTCTTTGTCACCGTCCTTGTCTCCATCGTCGTCTTCCTCTTCGTCTCCGTATTTGTCTCCGTCTTTGTCTCCGTCTTTGTCTACGTCCATGTCTCCTGCCCCTCTGTCTCGGTCTATATCTCATGCGCCTCTGTCTCTGTCTCCGTATAGGTATCTGTCTCCGTCTTTGTCTTCGTTTTTGTCTCTGTCATTGTCTCCGTCTTTATCTCCTGCCCCTCTGTCTCCGTCTCTCTCTTTCTCTCTGTCTCTGTCCCTGTCCCTGTCTCTGACACTGTCCCTGTCTCTGTCTCTACCTCTGCCTCTGCCTCTGTCTCTGCCTCTGCCTCTGTCTCTGTCTCTGTCTCTGTCTTTTTCTCCGTCTCTGTCTCCGTCCCTGCCTCTGTCTCTGTCTCTGTCTCTGTCTCTGTCTCTGTCTCTGTCTCTGTCACTGGCTCCATCTCTGTCTCTGTCTCAGTCTCTGTCTCTGTCTCTGTCTCTGTCTCTGTCTCTGTCTCTGTCTCTGTCTCTGCCTCTGTCTCTGTCCCTGTCTCTGTCTCCGTCTCCGTCTCTGTCTCTGTCTCTGTCTCTGGCTCCATCTCTGTCTCTGCCTCAGTCTCTATCTCTGTCTCTGTCTCTGTCCCTGTATCTGTCTCTGTCTCTGTCTCTGTCTCTGTCTCTGTCTCTGTCTCTGTCTCTGTCTCTGTCTCTGTCTCCATCTTTGTCTCCGTCCGTGTCTCCCTCCCCTTTGTCTCGGTCTTTGTCTCATGCACCTGTGTCTCTGTCTCTGTCTCTGTCTCTGTCTCTGTCTCTGTCTCTGTCTCTGTCTGTGTCTCTGTCTCCGTCTCTATATTACACTCTGTCTCCGTCCTTGTCTTCGTCTTTGTCTCCGTCTTTGTGCCTGTCTTTGTCTCCGTATTTGTATCCGTCTGTGTAACCATCTTTGTCTCCGTCTTTGTCTCCGTCTTTGCCTCCGTCTTTGTCTTCGTCTTTGTCTCCGTCTTTGTCTCTGTCTTTGTGCCTGTCTTTGTCTCCATCTTTGTCACCGTCTTTGTCTCTGTATTTGTCTCCGTCTGTGTCTCCATATTTGTCTCTGTCTTTGTGCCTGTCTTTGTCTCCATCTTTGTCACCGTCTTTGTCTCTGTATTTGTCTTCGTCTGTGTCTCCATATTTGTCTCCGTCTTCGTCTCCGTCTTTGCCTCCGTCTTTGTCTCCGTCCATGTCTCCTGCCCCTCTGTCTCGGTCTTTGTCTCATGCGCCTCTGTCTCTGTCGCTGTCTCTGTCTCTGTCTCTGTCTTTGTATCCGTTTTTGTCTCCGTCTTTGTCACCGTCTTTGTCTCCGTCCATGTCTCCTGCCCCTCTGTCTCGGTCTTTGTCTCATGCGCCTCTGTCTCTGTCGCTGTCTCTGTCTCTGTCTCTGTCTTTGTATCCGTCTTTGTCACCGTCTTTGTCACCGTCTTTGTCTCCGCCGTCGTCTACTTCTTTGTCTCCGTCTTTGTCTCCGTCCATGTCTCCTGCCCCTCAGTCTCGGTCTTTGTCTCATGCGCCTCTGTCTCTATCTGTTTCTATGTCTCTGTCTCTGCCTCTGTATCGGGCTCTGTCCCTGTCCCTGTCTCTGTCTCTGTCTCTGTCTCTGTCTCCGTCTTTGTCTCTGTCTTTATCTCCATCTTTGTCTCCGTCTTTGTCTCCGTCTTTGTCTCCGTCTTTGTCTCCGTCTTTGTCACCGTCTTTGTCTCCGTCCATGTCTCCTGCCCTTTTGTCTCGGTTTTTGTCCAATGCACCTGTGTCTCTGTCTCTGTCCCTGTCTCTGTCTCTGTCTCTGTCTCTGTCCCTGTCCCTGTCTCTGTCTCTGTCTCTGTCTCTGTCTCTGTCCCTGTCTCTGTCTCTGTCTCTGTCTCTGTCTCTGTCACTGTCTCTGTCTCCGTCTTTGTCTCCGTCTTTGTCTCCGTCCGTGTCTCCTGCCCCTCTGTTTCGGGCTTTGTCTCATGCGCGTCTCTCTCTGTCTCTGTCTCTGTCTGTGTCTCTGTCTCTGTCTCTGTTTCTGTCTCTGTCTCTGTCTCTGTCTCTGTCTCTGTCTCTGTCTCTGTCTCTGTCTCTGTCTCTGTCTCTGTCTGTGTCTCTGTCTCCGTCTCTATATTACACTCTGTCTCCGTCCTTGTCTTCGTCTTTGTCTCCGTCTTTGTGCCTGTCTTTGTCTCCGTATTTGTATCCGTCTGTGTAACCATCTTTGTCTCCGTCTTTGTCTCCGTCTTTGCCTCCGTCTTTGTCTTCGTCTTTGTCTCCGTCTTTGTCTCTGTCTTTGTGCCTGTCTTTGTCTCCATCTTTGTCACCGTCTTTGTCTCTGTATTTGTCTCCGTCTGTGTCTCCATATTTGTCTCTGTCTTTGTGCCTGTCTTTGTCTCCATCTTTGTCACCGTCTTTGTCTCTGTATTTGTCTTCGTCTGTGTCTCATATTTGTCTCCGTCTTCGTCTCCGTCTTTGCCTCCGTCTTTGTCTCCGTCCATGTCTCCTGCCCCTCTGTCTCGGTCTTTGTCTCATGCGCCTCTGTCTCTGTCGCTGTCTCTGTCTCTGTCTCTGTCTTTGTATCCGTTTTTGTCTCCGTCTTTGTCACCGTCTTTGTCTCCGTCCATGTCTCCTGCCCCTCTGTCTCGGTCTTTGTCTCATGCGCCTCTGTCTCTGTCGCTGTCTCTGTCTCTGTCTCTGTCTTTGTATCCGTCTTTGTCTCCGTCGTTGTCTTCCTCCTCGTCTCCGTGTTTGTCTCCGTCTTTGTCACCGTCTTTGTCTCCGTCCACGTCTCCTGCCCCTCTGTCTCGGTCTTTGTCTCATGAGCCTCTGCCACTGTCTCTGTCTCTGTGTGGGTCTCTGTCTCTGTCTCTGTGTGTGTCTCTGTCTCTGTCTCTGTCCCTGTCTCTGTCCCTATCTCTGTTTCTGTCTCTGTTCCGGTCTCTGTCTCCGTCTGTGTCTCCATCTTTGTCTCCGTCTTTGTCTCCGTCTTTCCCTCCGTCTTTGTCTCAGCCTTTGCCTCCGTCTTTGTCTCCGTCTTTGTCTTCCTACTTTTCTGTGTTTTTGTCTCCGTCTTTGTCTCTATCTCTGTCTCTGTCTCTGTCACTGTCTCTGTCTCTCTCTCTGTCTCTGTCCCTGTCTCTGTCTGTGTCTCTGTCTCTGTCTCTGTGTCTGTGTCTGTCTCTGTCTCTGTCTCTTTCTCCGTCTCTGTCTCTGTCTCAGCCTCTGTCTCTGTCCCTATCTCTGTCTCTGTCTCTGTTCCCGTCTCTGTCTCCGCCGCTGCCTCTGTCTCTGTCTTTGTCTCCATCTTTGTCTCCGTCTTTGCCTCCGTCTGTGTCTCCATCTTTGTCTCCGCCTTTGTCTCCATCTTTGACTCCGTCGTCGTCTTCCTCTTCGTCTCCGTCTTTGTCTCCGTCTTTGTCACTGACTTTGCCTCCGTATTTGTCTCCGTCCGTGTCTCTGTCTTTGTCTCCGTCCTCGTCTTCCTCTTCGTCTCCGTCTTTGTCTCCGTCTTTGTCACCGTCTTTGTCTCCGTCTTTGTCTCCGTCCGTGTCTCCGGCCCTTTGTCTCGGTCTCTGTCTCATGCGCGTCTCTCTCTGTCTCTGTCTCTGTCTGTGTATCTGTCTCCGCCTCTGCTTCTGTCTCTGTCTCCGTCTTTGCCTCCGTCTTTGTCTCCGTCCGTGTCTCCGTCTTTGTCTCCGTCCTCGTCTTCCTCTTCGTCTCCGCCTTTGTCTCCGTCTTTGTCACCGTCTTTGTCTCCGTCTTTGTCTCCGCCGTCGTCTACCTCTTTGTCTCCGCCTTTGTCTCCGTCTTCGCTTTCCTCTTTGTTTCCGACTTTGTCTCCGTCTTTGTCTCCTGCCCCAGGGTCACCGCCTTTGTCTCCTGCCCCTATGTTTCTGTCGCTCTCTCTGTCTCTGTCTCTGCCTCTGTTTCTGTCTCTGTCTCTGTCTCTGCCTCTGTCTCTGTCTCTGGCTCCATCTCTGTCTCTGTCTCTGTCTCTATCTCTGCCTCTGTCTCTGTCTCTGTCTCCGTCTCTGTCTCTGTCCCTATCTCTGTCTCTGTCGCTGTTCCCGTCTCTGTCTCCACCTCTGCCTCTGTCTCTGTCTCCGTCTTTGTCTCCGTCGTCTTCCTCTTCGTCTCCGTCTTTGTCTCCGTCTTTGTCTCCGTCTTTGTCTCCGTCTTTGCCTCCGTCTGTGTCTCCATCTTTGTCTCCGCATTTGTCTCCGTCTTTGTCACCGTCTTTGTCTTCGGCTTTGTCTGCGTCTTTGTCTCCGTCTTTGCCTCCGTCTTTGTCTCCGTCCGTGTCTCCGTCTTTGTCTCCGTCCTCGTCTTCCTCTTCGTCTCCGCCGTTGTGTCCGTCTTTGTGTCCGTCTTTGGCTCGGTCTTCGTTTTCCTCTTTGTTTCCTACCTTGTCACCGCCTTTGTCTCCTGCCCCTCTGTCTCTGTCTCTGTCTCTGTCTCAGCCTCTGTCTCTGTCCCTATCTCTGTCTCTCTCTCTGTTCCAGTCTCTGTCTCCGCTTCTGCCTCTGCCTCTGTCTTTGTCTCCGTCTTTGTCTCCGTCTTTGTCTCCGTATTTGTCTCCGTCTGTGTCTCCATCATTGTCTCCGTCTTTGTCTCCGTCTTTGCCTCCGTCTTTGTCTACGTCTTTGACTCCGTCGTCATCTTCCTCTTTGTCTCCGCCTTTGTCTCCGTCTTTGTCACCGTCTTTGTCTCTGTCTTTGTCTCCGTCTTTGTCTCCGTCCATGTCTCCTGCCCCTCTGTCTCGGTCTTTGTCACATGCGCCTCTGTCTCTGTCTCTGTCTCTGTCCCCGTCTCTGTCTCCGCCTCCGTCTCTGTCTCTGTCTGTGTCTCTGTCTTCGTCTCTGTCTCTGTCTCTGTCTCTGCCTCTGTCTCTGTCTCTGTCTCTGTCTCTGTCTCTGTCTCTGTCTCTGCCTCTGTGTCTCTGTCTCTGTCTCTGCCTCTGTCTCTGTCTCTGTCTTTGTCTCCATCTTTGTCTCCGTCTTGGCCTCCGTCTTTGTCTCCGTATTTGTCTCCGTCTGTGTCTCTATCTTTGTCTCCGCCTTTGTGTCCGTCTTTGTCTCCGTCGTTGTCTTCCTCCTCGTCTCCGTGTTTGTCTCGGTCTTTGTCACCGTCTTTGTCTCCGTCTTTGTCTCCGTCCACGTCTCCTGCCCCTCTGTCTCGGTCTTTGTCTCATGCGCCTCTGCCACTGTCTCTGTCTCTGTGTGGGTCTCTGTCTCTGTCTCTGTGTGTGTCTCTGTCTCTGCCTCTGTCCCTGTCTCTGTCCCTATCTCTGTTTCTGTCTCTGTTCCGGTCTCTGTCTCCGTCTGTGTCTCCATCTTTGTCTCCGTCTTTGTCTCCGTCTTTCCCTCCGTCTTTGTCTCAGCCTTTGCCTCCGTCTTTGTCTCCGTCTTTGTCTTCCTACTTGTCTCTGTTTTTGTCTCCGTCTTTGTCTCTATCTCTGTCTCTGTCTCTGTCACTGTCTCTGTCTCTCTCTCTGTCTCTGTCCCTGTCTCTGTCTGTCTCTCTGTCTCTGTGTCTGTCTCTGTCTCTGTCTCTTTCTCTGTCTCTGTCTCTGTCTCAGCCGCTGTCTCTGTGCCTATCTCTGCCTCTGTATCTGTCTTTGTCTCCATCTTTGTCTCCGTCTGTGTCTCCGTCTTTGTCACCATCTTTGTCTCCGTCGTCGTCTTCCTCTTCGTCCGCGTCCTTGTCTCCGTCTTTGTCTACGTCTTTGTCTACTTCTTTGTCTCCGCCTTTGTCTCCGTCCATGTCTCCTGCCCCTCTGTGTCGGTCTTTGTCTCATGCGCCTCTGTCTCTGTCTATGTCTCTGTCTCTGTCTGTGTCTCTGTCTCTGTCTCTGCCTCTGCATCGTTATCTGTCTCAGTCTTTGTCTTCGTCTTTGCCTCTGTCATTTTCTCCGTCTTTGTCTCCTGCCCATCTGTCTCCGTCTCTCTCTTTCCCTCTATCTCTGTCCCGTTCCCTGTCCCTGTCACTGTCCCTGTCTCTGTCTCTGTCTCTGTCTCTGTCTCTGTGTCTCTCTCTGTCTCTGTCTCGGTCTCTGTCTGCGTCTTTGTCTCCGTTTTTGTGTCCGTCTTTGTCTCCGTCTTTGTCTCCGTCTTCGCTTTCCTCTTTGTTTCCGACTTTGTCTCCGTCTTTGTCTCCTGCCCCAAGGTCACCGCGTTTGTCTCCTGCCCCTATGTTTCTGTCGCCCTCTCTGTCTCTGTCTGTGTCTCTGTCTCTGCCTTTGTTTCTGTCTCTGTCTCTGTCTCTGTCTCTGTCTCTGTCTCTGTCTCTGTCTCTGTCTCTGTCTCTGTCTCTGTCTCTGTCTCTGCCTCTGTCTCTGTCTCTGTCTTTGTATCCGTCTTTGTCTCCGTCTTTGTCTCCGTCTTTGTCTGCGTCGTCGTCTTCCTCTTCGTCTCGGTCTTTGTCTCCGTCTTTGTCACCGCCTTCATCTCCGTCTTTGTCTCCGTCTTTGTCTCCGTCTTTGTCACCGTCTTTGTCTCCGTCTTTGTCTTCGTCTTTGTCACCGTCTTCGTCTCCGTCTTTGTCTCCGTCTTTGTCTCCGTCTTTGTCTACGTCTTTGTCTCCGTCTTTATCACCGTCTTTGTCTGCGTCGTCGTCTTCCTCTTCGTCTCGGTCTTTATATCCGTCTTTGTCACCGTCTTCGTCTCCGTCTTTGTCTCCGTCTTTGTCAACGTCTTTGCCTCCGCCTTTGTCTCCGCCCATGTCTCCTGCCCCTCTGTCGCGGTCTTTGTCTCATGCGCCTCTGTCTCGGTCTTTGTCTCATATGCCTCTGTCTCTGTCTCTGTCTCTGTCTCTGTCTCCATCTTTGTCTCCGTCTTTGTCTCCGTCCGTGTCTCCGGCCCTTTGTCTCGGTCTCTGTGTCATGCGCGTCTCTCTCTGTCTCTGTCTCTGTCTGTGTCTCTGTCTCCGCCTCTGCCTCTGTCTCTGTCTCCGTCTTTGCCTCCGTCTTTGTCTCCGTCTTTGCCTCCGTCTTTGTTTCCGTATTTGTCTCCGTCTGTGTCTCCACATTTGTCTCCGTCTATGTCTCCGTCTTTGTCTCCGTCTTTGTCTACGTCTTTGCCTCCGTCTTTGTCTCCGCCCATGTGTCCTGCCCCTCTGTCGCGGTCTTTGTCTCATGCGCCTCTGTCTCGGTCTTTGTCTCTTGCGCCTCTGTCTCTGTCTCTGTCTCTGTCTCTGTCTCCATCTCTGTCTCTGTCTCTGTCTCTGTCTCTGTCTCTGTCCCTGTCTCTGCTCCGTCTCCGTCTCTGTCTCTGTCTCTGTCTCTGGCTCCATCTCTGTCTCTGTCTCAGTCTCTGTTTCTGTCTCTGTCTCTGTCTCTGTCTCTGTCTCCGTCTCTGTTTCTGTCTCTGTCTCTGTCTCTGTCTCTGTCTCTGTCTCTGTCTCTGTCTCTGTCTTTGTATCCGTCTTTGTCTCCGTCTTTATCACCGTGTTTGTCTGCGTCGTCGTCTTCCTCTTCGTCTCGGTCTTTGTCTCCGTCTTTGTCACCGTCTTCGTCTCCGTCTTTGTCTCTGTCTCTGTCTCTGTCTCTGTCTCTGTCTCTGTCTCTGTCTCTGTCTCTGTCTCCGCCTCTGTCTCTGTCTGTGGCTCCGTCTTTGTCTCATGCGCCTCTGTCTTTGTCACTGTCTGTGTCTCTGTCTGTGCCTCTGTCTCTGTCCCTGTCTCTGCTGTGTCTCTGTCTCTATCTCTGTCTCTGTCTCTGTCTCTGTCTTTGTCTCTGTCCCTATCTCTGTACCTGTCTCTGTTCCCGTCTCTGCCTCCGCCTCTGCCACTGTCGCTGTCTCTGTCTTTGTCTCCATCTTTGTCTCCGTCTGTGTCTCCGTCTTTGTCTCCGTCTTTGTCTCCGCCGTCGTCTTCCTCTTCGTCACCGTCTTTGTCATCGTCTTTGTCTCCGTCTATGTCTCCGTCTTTGTCTCCGTCTTTGTCTACGTCTTTGCCTCCGTCTTTGTCTCCGCCCATGTCTCCTGCCCCTCTGTCGCGGTCTTTGTCTCATGCGCCTCTGTCTCGGTCTTTGTCTCTTGCGCCTCTGTCTCTGTCTCTGTCTCTGCCTCTGTCTCCATCTCTGTCTCTGTCTCTGTCTCTGTCTCTGTCTCTGACTCTGTCCCTGTCTCTGCTCCGTCTCCGTCTCTGTCTCTGTCTCTGTCTCTGGCTCCATCTCTGTCTCTGTCTCAGTCTCTGTTTCTGTCTCTGTCTCTGTCTCTGTCTCTATCTCTGTCTCTGTCTCTGTCTCTGTCTCTGTCTCTGTCTCTGTCTCTGTCTCTGCCTCTGTCTCTGTCTCTGTCTCTGTCTCTGTCTCCGTCTTTGTCCCTGTCTTTGTCTCCATCTTTGTCTCCATCTTTGTCTCCGTCTTTGTCTCCGTCTTTGTCACCGTACATGTCTCCGTCGTCGTCTTCCTCTTTGTCAGCGTCATTGTCTCCGTCTTTGTCTACGTCTTTGTCTACGTCTGTGTCACCGTCTTTGTCTCCGTACATGTCTCCTGGCCCTTTGTCTCGGTCTTTGTCTCATGCACCTGTGTTTCTGTCTCTGTCTCTGTCTCTGTCTGTGGCTCTGTCTCTGTCTCTGTATTACACTCTGTCTCCACCTTTGTCTTCGTCTTTGTCTCCGTCTTTGTGCCTGTCTTTGTCTCCGTCTTTGTCTCCTGCCCATCTATCTCCGTCTCTGTCACTGTCTCTGTCTCTGTCTCTGTCTCTGTCTCTGTCTCTGTCTCTGTCTCTGTCTCTGTCTCCGTCTCTGCCTCTGTCTCTGTCTCTGTCTCTGTCTCTGTCTCTGTCTCTGTCTCTGTCTCTGTCTCTGTTTCCGTCTCTGCCTCTGTCTCTGTCTCTGTCTCTGTCTCTGTCTCTGTCTCTGTCTCCGTCTCTGCCTCTGTCTCTGCCTCTGTCTCTATCTCTGTCTCTGTCTCTGTCTCTGTCTCTGTCTCTGTCTCTGTCTCTGTCTCTGTCTCTGTCTCTGTCTCTGTCTCTGTCTCTGTCTCTGTCTCTGTCTCTGTCTCTGTCTCTGTCTCTGTCTCTGTCTCTGTCTCTGTCTCTGTCTCTGTCTCTGTCTCTATCTCTGTCTCTGCCTCTGTCTTTGTATCCGTCTTTGTCTCCGTCTTTATCACCGTGTTTGTCTGCGTCGTCGTCTTCCTCTTCGTCTCGGTCTTTGTCTCCGTCTTTGTCACCGTCTTCGTCTCCGTCTTTGTCTCTGTCTCTGTCTCTGTCTCTGTCTCTGTCTCTGTCTCTGTCTCTGTCTCTGTCTCTGTCTCTGTCTCTGTCTCTGTCTCCGCCTCTGTCTCTGTCTGTGGCTCCGTCTTTGTCTCATGCGCCTCTGTCTTTGTCACTGTCTGTGTCTCTGTCTGTGCCTCTGTCTCTGTCCCTGTCTCTGCTCTGTCTCTGTCTCTATCTCTGTCTCTGTCTCTGTCTCTGTCTTTGTCTCTGTCCCTATCTCTGTACCTGTCTCTGTTCCCGTCTCTGTCTCCGCCTCTGCCACTGTCGCTATCTCTGTCTTTGTCTCCAACTTTGTCTCCGTCTGTGTCTCCGTCTTTGTCTCCGTCTTTGTCTCCGCCGTCGTCTTCCTCTTGGTCTCCGTCTTTGTCACCGTCTTTGTCTCCGCCTTTGTCTCCGTCTCTGTCTCCGTCGTCATCTTCCTCTTCGTCACCGTCTCTGTCACCGTCTTTGTCTCCGTCTATGTCTCCGTCTTTGTCTCCGTCTTTGTCTACGTCTTTGCCTCCGTCTTTGTCTCCGCCCATGTGTCCTGCCCCTCTGTCGCGGTCTTTGTCTCATGCGCCTCTGTCTCGGTCTTTGTCTCTTGCGCCTCTGTCTCTGTCTCTGTCTCTGTCTCTGTCTCCATCTCTGTCTCTGTCTCTGTCTCTGTCTCTGTCTCTGTCCCTGTCTCTGCTCCGTCTCCGTCTCTGTCTCTGTCTCTGTCTCTGGCTCCATCTCTGTCTCTGTCTCAGTCTCTGTTTCTGTCTCTGTCTCTGTCTCTGTCTCTGTCTCCGTCTCTGTTTCTGTCTCTGTCTCTGTCTCTGTCTCTGTCTCTGTCTCTGTCTCTGTCTCTGTCTTTGTATCCGTCTTTGTCTCCGTCTTTATCACCGTGTTTGTCTGCGTCGTCGTCTTCCTCTTCGTCTCGGTCTTTGTCTCCGTCTTTGTCACCGTCTTCGTCTCCGTCTTTGTCTCTGTCTCTGTCTCTGTCTCTGTCTCTGTCTCTGTCTCTGTCTCTGTCTCTGTCTCCGCCTCTGTCTCTGTCTGTGGCTCCGTCTTTGTCTCATGCGCCTCTGTCTTTGTCACTGTCTGTGTCTCTGTCTGTGCCTCTGTCTCTGTCCCTGTCTCTGCTGTGTCTCTGTCTCTATCTCTGTCTCTGTCTCTGTCTCTGTCTTTGTCTCTGTCCCTATCTCTGTACCTGTCTCTGTTCCCGTCTCTGCCTCCGCCTCTGCCACTGTCGCTGTCTCTGTCTTTGTCTCCATCTTTGTCTCCGTCTGTGTCTCCGTCTTTGTCTCCGTCTTTGTCTCCGCCGTCGTCTTCCTCTTGGTCTCCGTCTTTGTCACCGTCTTTGTCTCCGCCTTTGTCTCCGTCTCTGTCTCCGTCGTCATCTTCCTCTTCGTCACCGTCTTTGTCATCGTCTTTGTCTCCGTCTATGTCTCCGTCTTTGTCTCCGTCTTTGTCTACGTCTTTGCCTCCGTCTTTGTCTCCGCCCATGTCTCCTGCCCCTCTGTCGCGGTCTTTGTCTCATGCGCCTCTGTCTCGGTCTTTGTCTCTTGCGCCTCTGTCTCTGTCTCTGTCTCTGCCTCTGTCTCCATCTCTGTCTCTGTCTCTGTCTCTGTCTCTGTCTCTGACTCTGTCCCTGTCTCTGCTCCGTCTCCGTCTCTGTCTCTGTCTCTGTCTCTGGCTCCATCTCTGTCTCTGTCTCAGTCTCTGTTTCTGTCTCTGTCTCTGTCTCTGTCTCTATCTCTGTCTCTGTCTCTGTCTCTGTCTCTGTCTCTGTCTCTGTCTCTGTCTCTGCCTCTGTCTCTGTCTCTGTCTCTGTCTCTGTCTCCGTCTTTGTCCCTGTCTTTGTCTCCATCTTTGTCTCCATCTTTGTCTCCGTCTTTGTCTCCGTCTTTGTCACCGTACATGTCTCCGTCGTCGTCTTCCTCTTTGTCAGCGTCATTGTCTCCGTCTTTGTCTACGTCTTTGTCTACGTCTGTGTCACCGTCTTTGTCTCCGTACATGTCTCCTGGCCCTTTGTCTCGGTCTTTGTCTCATGCACCTGTGTTTCTGTCTCTGTCTCTGTCTCTGTCTGTGGCTCTGTCTCTGTCTCTGTATTACACTCTGTCTCCACCTTTGTCTTCGTCTTTGTCTCCGTCTTTGTGCCTGTCTTTGTCTCCGTCTTTGTCTCCTGCCCATCTATCTCCGTCTCTGTCACTGTCTCTGTCTCTGTCTCTGTCTCTGTCTCTGTCTCTGTCTCTGTCTCTGTCTCTGTCTCCGTCTCTGCCTCTGTCTCTGTCTCTGTCTCTGTCTCTGTCTCTGTCTCTGTCTCTGTCTCTGTCTCTGTTTCCGTCTCTGCCTCTGTCTCTGTCTCTGTCTCTGTCTCTGTCTCTGTCTCTGTCTCCGTCTCTGCCTCTGTCTCTGTCTCTGTCTCTGTCTCTGTCTCTGTCCCTGTCTCTGTCTCTGTCTCTGTCTCCATCTTTGTCTCCGTCTTTGTCTCCGTCCGTGTCTCCGGCCCTTTGTCTCGGTCTCTGTCTCATGCGCGTCTCTCTCTGTCTCTGTCTCTGTCTGTGTCTCTGTCTCCGCCTCTGCCTCTGTCTCTGTCTCCGTCTTTGCCTCCGTCTTTGTCTCCGTCTTTGCCTCCGTCTTTGTTTCCGTATTTGTCTCCGTCTGTGTCTCCACATTTGTCTCCGTCTTTTTCTCCGTCTTGGCCTCCGTCTTTGTCTCCGTATTTGTCTCCGTCTGTGTCTCTATCTTTGTCTCCGCCTTTGTGTCCGTCTTTGTCTCCGTCGTTGTCTTCCTCCTCGTCTCCGTGTTTGTCTCCGTCTTTGTCACCGTCTCTGTCTCTGTCTCTGTCTCTGTCTCTGTCTCTGTCTCTGTCTCTGTCTCTGTCTCTGTCTCTGTCTCTGTCTCTGCCTCTGTCTCTATCTCTGTCTCTGTCTCTGTCTCTGTCTCTGTCTCTGTCTCTGTCTCTGTCTCTGTCTCTGTCTCTGTCTCTGTCTCTGTCTCTGTCTCTGTCTCTGTCTCTGTCTCTATCTCTGTCTCTGCCTCTGTCTTTGTATCCGTCTTTGTCTCCGTCTTTATCACCGTGTTTGTCTGCGTCGTCGTCTTCCTCTTCGTCTCGGTCTTTGTCTCCGTCTTTGTCACCGTCTTCGTCTCCGTCTTTGTCTCTGTCTCTGTCTCTGTCTCTGTCTCTGTCTCTGTCTCTGTCTCTGTCTCTGTCTCCGCCTCTGTCTCTGTCTGTGGCTCCGTCTTTGTCTCATGCGCCTCTGTCTTTGTCACTGTCTGTGTCTCTGTCTGTGCCTCTGTCTCTGTCCCTGTCTCTGCTCTGTCTCTGTCACTATCTCTGTCTCTGTCTCTGTCTTTGTCTCTGTCCCTATCTCTGTACCTGTCTCTGTTCCCGTCTCTGTCTCCGCCTCTGCCACTGTCGCTATCTCTGTCTTTGTCTCCATCTTTGCCTCCGTCTGTGTCTCCGTCTTTGTCTCCGTCTTTGTCTCCGCCGTCGTCTTCCTCTTGGTCTCCGTCTTTGTCACCGTCTTTGTCTCCGCCTTTGTCTCCGTCTCTGTCTCCGTCGTCATCTTCCTCTTCGTCACCGTCTCTGTCACCGTCTTTGTCTCCGTCTATGTCTCCGTCTTTGTCTCCGTCTTTGTCTACGTCTTTGCCTCCGTCTTTGTCTCCGCCCATGTCTCCTGCCCCTCTGTCGCGGTCTTTGTCTCATGCGCCTCTGTCTCGGTCTTTGTCTCTTGCGCCTCTGTCTCTGTCTCTGTCTCTGTCTCTGTCTCCATCTCTGTCTCTGTCTCTGTCTCTGTCTCTGTCTCTGACTCTGTCCCTGTCTCTGCTCCGTCTCCGTCTCTGTCTCTGTCTCTGTCTCTGGCTCCATCTCTGTCTCTGTCTCAGTCTCTGTTTCTGTCTCTGTCTCTGTCTCTGTCTCTATCTCTGTCTCTGTCTCTGTCTCTGTCTCTGTCTCTGTCTCTGTCTCTGTCTCTGCCTCTGTCTCTGTCTCTGTCTCTGTCTCTGTCTCCGTCTTTGTCCCTGTCTTTGTCTCCATCTTTGTCTCCATCTTTGTCTCCGTCTTTGTCTCCGTCTTTGTCACCGTACATGTCTCCGTCGTCGTCTTCCTCTTCGTCTGCGTCATTGTCTCCGTCTTTGTCTACGTCTTTATCTACGTCTTTGTCTCCGTCTTTGTCCCCGCCCATGTCTGCTGGCCCTTTGTCTCGGTCTTTGTCTCATGCACCTGTGTTTCTGTCTCTGTCTCTGTCTCTGTCTGTGGCTCTGTCTCTGTCTCTGTATTACACTCTGTCTCCACCTTTGTCTTCGTCTTTGTCTCCGTCTTTGTGCCTGTCTTTGTCTCCGTCTTTGTCTCCTGCCCATCTGTCTCCGTCTCTGTCACTGTCTCTGTCTCTGTTTCTGTCTCTGTCTCTGTCTCTGTCTCTGTCTCTGTCTCTGTCTCTGTCTCTGTCTCTGTCTCTGTGTCTGTCTCTGTCTCCGTCTCTGCCTCTGTCTCTGTCTCTGTCTCTGTCTCTGTCTCTGTCTCTGTCTCGGTTTCCGTCTCTGCCTCTGTCTCTGTCTCTGTCTCTGTCTCTGTCTCTGTCTCCGTCTTTGTCCCTGTCTTTGTCTCCATCTTTGTCTCCATCTTTGTCTCCGTCTTTGTCTCCGTCTTTGTCACCGTCTTTGTCTCCGTCGTCGTCTTCCTCTTTGTCAGCGTCATTGTCTCCGTCTTTGTCTACGTCTTTGTCTACGTCTGTGTCACCGTCTTTGTCTCCGTACATGTCTCCTGGCCCTTTGTCTCGGTCTTTGTCTCATGCACCTGTGTTTCTGTCTCTGTCTCTGTCTCTGTCTGTGGCTCTGTCTCTGTCTCTGTATTACACTCTGTCTCCACCTTTGTCTTCGTCTTTGTCTCCGTCTTTGTGCCTGTCTTTGTCTCCGTCTTTGTCTCCTGCCCATCTATCTCCGTCTCTGTCACTGTCTCTGTCTCTGTCTCTGTCTCTGTCTCTGTCTCTGTCTCTGTCTCTGTCTCTGTCTCTGTCTCTGTCTCCGTCTCTGCCTCTGTCTCTGTCTCTGTCTCTGTCTCTGTCTCTGTCTCTGTCTCTGTCTCTGTCTCTGTTTCCGTCTCTGCCTCTGTCTCTGTCTCTGTCTCTGTCTCTGTCTCCATCTTTGTCTCCGTCTTTGTCTCCGTCCGTGTCTCCGGCCCTTTGTCTCGGTCTCTGTCTCATGCGCGTCTCTCTCTGTCTCTGTCTCTGTCTGTGTCTCTGTCTACGCCTCTGCCTCTGTCTCTGTCTCCGTCTTTGCCTCCGTCTTTGTCTCCGTCTTTGCCTCCGTCTTTGTTTCCGTATTTGTCTCCGTCTGTGTCTCCACATTTGTCTCCGTCTTTTTCTCCGTCTTGGCCTCCGTCTTTGTCTCCGTATTTGTCTCCGTGTGTGTCTCTATCTTTGTCTCCGCCTTTGTGTCCGTCTTTGTCTCCGTCGTTGTCTTCCTCCTCGTCTCCGTGTTTGTCTCCGTCTTTGTCACCGTCTCTGTCTCTGTCTCTGTCTCTGTCTCTGTCTCTGTCTCTGTCTCTGTATCTGTCTCTGCCTCCGTCTCTATCTCTGTCTCTGTCTCTGTCTCTGTCTCTGTCTCTGTCTCTGTCTCTGTCTCTGTCTCTGTCTCTGTCTCTGTCTCTGTCTCTGTCTCTGTCTCTGTCTCTGTCTCTATCTCTGTCTCTGCCTCTGTCTTTGTATCCGTCTTTGTCTCCGTCTTTATCACCGTGTTTGTCTGCGTCGTCGTCTTCCTCTTCGTCTCGGTCTTTGTCTCCGTCTTTGTCACCGTCTTCGTCTCCGTCTTTGTCGCTGTCTCTGTCTCTGTCTCTGTCTCTGTCTCTGTCTCTGTCTCTGTCTCTGTCTCCGCCTCTGTCTCTGTCTGTGGCTCCGTCTTTGTCTCATGCGCCTCTGTCTTTGTCACTGTCTGTGTCTCTGTCTGTGCCTCTGTCTCTGTCCCTGTCTCTGCTCTGTCTCTGTCTCTATCTCTGTCTCTGTCTCTGTCTCTGTCTTTGTCTCTGTCCCTATCTCTGTACCTGTCTCTGTTCCCGTCTCTGTCTCCGCCTCTGCCACTGTCGCTATCTCTGTCTTTGTCTCCATCTTTGTCTCCGTCTGTGTCTCCGTCTTTGTCTCCGTCTTTGTCTCCGCCGTCGTCTTCCTCTTGGTCTCCGTCTTTGTCACCGTCTTTGTCTCCGCCTTTGTCTCCGTCTCTGTCTCCGTCGTCATCTTCCTCTTCGTCACCGTCTCTGTCACCGTCTTTGTCTCCGTCTATGTCTCCGTCTTTGTCTCCGTCTTTGTCTACGTCTTTGCCTCCGTCTTTGTCTCCGCCCATGTCTCCTGCCCCTCTGTCGCGGTCTTTGTCTCATGCGCCTCTGTCTCGGTCTTTGTCTCTTGCGCCTCTGTCTCTGTCTCTGTCTCTGTCTCTGTCTCTGTCTCCATCTCTGTCTCTGTCTCTGTCTCTGTCTCTGTCTCTGTCCCTGTCTCTGCTCCGTCTCCGTCTCTGTCTCTGTCTCTGTCTCTGGCTCCATCTCTGTCTCTGTCTCAGTATCTGTTTCTGTCTCTGTCTCTGTCTCTGTCTCTGTCTCCGTCTCTGTCTCTGTCTCTGTCTCTGTCTCTGTCCCTGTCTCTGTCTCTGTCTCTGTCTCTGTCTCTGTCTCTGTCTCTGTCTCTGTCTCCGTCTTTGTCCCTGTCTTTGTCTCCATCTTTGTCTCCATCTTTGTCTCCGTCTTTGTCTCCGTCTTTGTCACCGTCTTTGTCTCCGTCGTCGTCTTCCTCTTCGTCTGCGTCATTGTCTCCGTCTTTGTCTACGTCTTTGTCTACGTCTTTGTCTACGTCTTTGTCTCCGTCTTTGTCCCCGCCCATGTCTGCTGGCCCTTTGTCTCGGTCTTTGTCTCATGCACCTGTGTTTCTGTCTCTGTCTCTGTCTCTGTCTGTGGCTCTGTCTCTGTCTCTGTATTACACTCTGTCTGCACCTTTGTCTTCGTCTTTGTCTCCGTCTTTGTGCCTGCCTTTGTCTCCGTCTTTGTCTCCTGCCCATCTGTCTCCGTCTCTGTCACTGTCTCTGTCTCTGTTTCTGTCTCTGTCTCTGTCTCTGTCTCTGTCTCTGTCTCTGTCTCTGTCTCTGTCTCTGTCTCTGTCTCTGTCTCTGTCTCTGTCTCTGTCTCCGTCTCTGCCTCTGTCTCTGTCTCTGTCTCTGTCTCTGTCTCTGTCTCTGTCTCTGTTTCCGTCTCTGCCTCTGTCTCTGTCTCTGTCTCTGTCTCTGTCTCTGTCTCCGTCTTTGTCCCTGTCTTTGTCTCCATCTTTGTCTCCATCTTTGTCTCCGTCTTTGTCTCCGTCTTTGTCACCGTCTTTGTCTCCGTCGTCGTCTTCCTCTTTGTCAGCGTCATTGTCTCCGTCTTTGTCTACGTCTTTGTCTACGTCTGTGTCACCGTCTTTGTCTCCGTACATGTCTCCTGGCCCTTTGTCTCGGTCTTTGTCTCATGCACCTGTGTTTCTGTCTCTGTCTCTGTCTCTGTCTGTGGCTCTGTCTCTGTCTCTGTATTACACTCTGTCTCCACCTTTGTCTTCGTCTTTGTCTCCGTCTTTGTGCCTGTCTTTGTCTCCGTCTTTGTCTCCTGCCCATCTATCTCCGTCTCTGTCACTGTCTCTTTCTCTGTCTCTGTCTCTGTCTCTGTCTCTGTCTCCGTCTCTGCCTCTGTCTCTGTCTCTGTCTCTGTCTCTGTCTCTGTCTCTGTCTCGGTTTCCGTCTCTGCCTCTGTCTCTGTCTCTGTCTCTGTCTCTGTCTCTGTCTCTGTCTCCGTCTCTGCCTCTGTCTCTGTCTCTGTCTCTGTCTCTGTCTCTGTCCCTGTCTCTGTCTCTGTCTCTGTCTCTGTCTCCATCTTTGTCTCCGTCTTTGTCTCCGTCCGTGTCTCCGGCCCTTTGTCTCGGTCTCTGTCTCATGCGCGTCTCTCTCTGTCTCTGTCTCTGTCTGTGTCTCTGTCTCCGCCTCTGCCTCTGTCTCTGTCTCCGTCTTTGCCTCCGTCTTTGTCTCCGTCCGTGTCTCCGTCTTTGTCTCCGTCCTCGTCTTCCTCTTCGTCTCCGCCTTTGTCTCCGTCTTTGTCACCGTCTTTGTCTCCGTCGTCGTCTTCCTCTTCGTCTGCGTCATTGTCTCCGTCTTTGTCTACGTCTTTGTCACCGTCTTTGTCTCCGTCTTTGTCTCCGACGTCGTCTACCTCTTTGTCTCCGTCTTTGTCTCCGTCTTCGCTTTCCTCTTTGTTTCCGACTTTGTCTCCGTCTTTGTCTCCTGCCCCAGGGTCACCGCCTTTGTCTCCTGCCCCTATGTTTCTGTCGCTCTCTCTGTCTCTGTCTGTGTCTCTGTCTCTGCCTCTGTTTCTGTCTCTGTCTCTGTCTCTGCCTCTGTCTCTGCCTCTGGCTCCATCTCTGTCTCTGTCTCTGTCTCTATCTCGCCTCTGTCTCTGTCTCTGTCTCCGTCTCTGTCTCTGTCCCAATCTCTGTCCCTGTCGCTGTTCCCGTCTCTGTCTCCACCTCTGCCTCTGTCTCTGTCTCCGTCTTTGTCTCCGTCGTCGTCTTCCTCTTCGTCTCCGCCTTTGTCTCCGTCTTTGTCACCGTCTTTGTCTCCGGCTTTGTCTCCGTCTTTGTCTCCGTCTTTGCCTCCGTCTTTGGCTCCGTCTTCGTTTTCCTCTTTGTTTCCGACCTTGTCACCGCCTTTGTCTCCTGCCCCTCTGTCTCTGTCTCTGTCTCAGCCTCTGTCTCTGTCCCTATCTCTGTCTCTCTCTCTGTTCCAGTCTCTGTCTCCGCCTCTGCCTCTGTCTTTGTCTCCGTCTTTGTCTCCGTCTTTGTCTCCGTCTTTGCCTCCGTCTGTGTCTCTATCTTTGTCTCCGCCTTTGTCTCCGTCTTTGTCTCCGTCGTCGTCTTCCTCTTCGTCTCCTCCTTTGTCTCCGTCTTTGTCACCGTCTTTGTCTCCGGCTTTGTCTCCGTCTTTGTCTCCGTCTTTGCCTCCGTCTTTGGCTCCGTCTTCGTTTTCCTCTTTGTTTCCGACCTTGTCACCGCCTTTGTCTCCTGCCCCTCTGTCTCTGTCTCTGTCTCAGCCTCTGTCTCTGTCCCTATCTCTGTCTCCGCCTCTGCCTCTGCCTCTGTCTTTGTCTCCGTCTTTGTCTCCGTCTTTGTCAAGGTCTTTGTCTCCGTATTTGTCTCCGTCTGTGTCTCCATCATTGTCTCCGTCTTTGTCTCCGTCTTTGCCTCCGTCTTTGTCTACGTCTTTGACTCCGTCGTCATCTTCCTCTTTGTCTCCGCCTTTGTCTGCGTCTTTGTCACCGTCTTTGTCTCTGTCTTTGTCTCCGTCTTTGTCTCCGTCCATGTCTCCTGCCCCTCTGTCTCGGTCTTTGTCACATGCGCCTCTGTCTCTGTCTCTGTCTCTGTCCCCGTCTCTGTCTCCGCCTCCGTCTCTGTCTCTGTCTTTGTCTCTGTCTCCGTCTCTGTCTCTGTCTCTCTCTCTGTCTCTGTCTCTGTCTCTCTCTCTGTCCCTATCTCTGTCTCTGTCTCTGTCTCTGTTCCCGTCTCTGTCTCCGCCTCTGCCTCTGTCTCTGTCTTTGTCTCCATCTTTGTCTCCGTCTTTGACTCCGTCTGTGTCTCCATCTTTGTCTCCGCCTTTGTCTCCGTCTTTGTCTCCGTCGTCGTCTTCCTCTTCGTCTCCGTCTTTGTCTCCGTCTTTGTCACTGACTTTGCCTCCGTATTTGTCTCCGTCCGTGTCTCTGTCTTTGTCTCCGTCCTCGTCTTCCTCTTCGTCTCCGTCTTTGTCTCCGTCTTTGTCACCGTCTTTGCCTCCGTCTTTGTCTCCGTCCGTGTCTCCGGCCCTTTGTCTCGGTCTCTGTCTCATGCGCGTCTCTCTCTGTCTCTGTCTCTGTCTGTGTCTCTGTCTCCGCCTCTGCCTCTGTCTCTGTCTCCGTCTTTGCCTCCGTCTTTGTCTCCGTCCGTGTCTCCGTCTTTGTCTCCGTCCTCGTCTTCCTCTTCGTCTCCGCCTTTGTCTCCGTCTTTGTCACCGTCTTTGTCTCCGTCTTTGTCTCCGACGTCGTCTACCTCTTTGTCTCCGTCTTTGTCTCCGTCTTCGCTTTCCTCTTTGTTTCCGACTTTGTCTCCGTCTTTGTCTCCTGCCCCAGGGTCACCGCCTTTGTCTCCTGCCCCTATGTTTCTGTCGCTCTCTCTGTCTCTGTCTGTGTCTCTGTCTCTGCCTCTGTTTCTGTCTCTGTCTCTGTCTCTGCCTCTGTCTCTGTCTCTGGCTCCATCTCTGTCTCTGTCTCTGTCTCTATCTCGCCTCTGTCTCTGTCTCTGTCTCCGTCTCTGTCTCTGTCCCTATCTCTGCCCTGTCGCTGTTCCCGTCTCTGTCTCCACCTCTGCCTCTGTCTCTGTCTCCGTCTTTGTCTCCGTCGTCGTCTTCCTCTTCGTCTCCGTCTTTGTCTCCGTCTTTGTCTCCGTCTTTGTCTCCGTCTTTGTCTCCGTCTTTGCCTCCGTCTGTGTCTCCATCTTTGTCTCCGCCTTTGTCTCCGTCTTTGTCTCCGTCGTCGTCTTCCTCTTCGTCTCCGCCTTTGTCACCGTCTTTGTCACCGTCTTTGTCTCCGGCTTTGTCTCCGTCTTTGTCTCCGTCTTTGCCTCCGTCTTTGGTTCCGTCTTCGTTTTCCTCTTTGTTTCCGACCTTGTCACCGCCTTTGTCTCCTGCCCCTCTGTCTCTGTCTCTGTCTCTGTCTCAGCCTCTGTCTCTGTCCCTATCTCTGTCTCTCTCTCTGTTCCAGTCTCTGTCTCCGCCTCTGCCTCTGCCTCTGTCTTTGTCTCCGTCTTTGTCAAGGTCTGTGTCTCCGTATTTGTCTCCGTCTGTGTCTCCATCATTGTCTCCGTCTTTGTCTCCGTCTTTGCCTCCGTCTTTGTCTACGTCTTTGACTCCGTCGTCATCTTCCTCTTTGTCTCCGTCTTTGTCACCGTCTTTGTCTCTGTCTTTGTCTCCGTCTTTGTCTCCGTCCATGTCTCCTGCCCCTCTGTCTCGGTCTTTGTCACATGCGCCTCTGTCTCTGTCTCTGTCTCTGTCCCCGTCTCTGTCTCCGCCTCCGTCTCTGTCTCTGTCTGTGCCTCTGTCTCCGTCTCTGTCTCTGTCTCTGTCTCTGCCTCTGTCTCTGTCTCTGTCTCTGTCTCTGTCTCTGTCTCTGTCTCTGACTCTGCCTCTGTGTCTCTGTCTCTGTCTCTGCCTCTGTCTCTGTCTCTGCCTCTGTCTCTGTCCCTATCTCTGTCTCTGTCTCTGTTCCCGCCTCTGTCTCCGCCTCTGCCTCTGTCTCTGTCTTTGTCTCTGTCTCCGTCTCTGTCTCTGTCTCTCTCTCTGTCTCTGTCTCTATCTCTCTCTCTGTCCCTATCTCTGTCTCTGTCTCTGTCTCTGTTCCCGTCTCTGTCTCCGCCTCTGCCTCTGTCTCTGTCTCTGTCTTTGTCTCCATCTTTGTCTGCGTCTTTGCCTCCGTCTTTGTTTCCGTATTTGTCTCCGTCTGTGTCTCCACATTTGTCTCCGTCTTTTTCTCCTTCTTGGCCTCCGTCTTTGTCTCCGTCTGTGTCTCTATCTTTGTCTCCGCCTTTGTGTCCGTCTTTGTCTCCGTCGTTGTCTTCCTCCTCGTCTCCGTGTTTGTCTCCGTCTTTGTCACCGTCTTTGTCTCTGTCTCTGTCTCTGTGTCTGTCTCTGTCTCTGTCTCTGTCTCTGCCTCTGTCTCTGTCCCTATCTCTGTCTCTGTCTCTGTTCCCGCCTCTGTCTCCGCCTCTGCCTCTGTCTCTGTCTTTGTCTCTGTCTCCGTCTCTGTCTCTGTCTCTCTCTCTGTCTCTGTCTCTGTCTCTCTCTCTGTCCCTATCTCTGTCTCTGTCTCTGTCTCTGTTCCCGTCTCTGTCTCCGCCTCTGCCTCTGTCTCTGTCTCTGTCTTTGTCTCCATCTTTGTCTCCGTCTTTGCCTCCGTCTTTGTTTCCGTATTTGTCTCCGTCTGTGTCTCCACATTTGTCTCCGTCCTTTTCTCCGTCTTGGCCTCCGTCTTTGTCTCCGTATTTGTCTCCGTCTGTGTCTCTATCTTTGTCTCCGCCTTTGTGTCCGTCTTTGTCTCCGTCGTTCTCTTCCTCCTCGTCTACGTGTTTGTCTCCGTCTTTGTCACCGTCTTTGTCTCCGTCCACGTCTCCTGCCCCTCTGTCTCGGTCTTTGTCTCATGTGCCTCTGCCACTGTCTCTGTCTCTGTGTGGGTCTCTGTCTCTGTCTCTGTGTGTGTCTCTGTCTCTGTCTCTGTACCTGTCTCTGTCCCTATCCCTGTTTCTGTCCCTGTTCCGGTCTCTGTCTCCGTCTGTGTCTCCATCTTTGTCCCCGTCTTTGTCTCCGTCTTTCCCTCCGTCTTTGTCTCAGCCTTTGCCTCCGTCTTTGTCTCCGTCTTTGTCTTCCTACTTGTCTCTGTTTTTGTCTCCGGCTTTGTCTCTATCTCTGTCTCTGTCTCTGTCACTGTCTCTGTCTCTCTCTCTGTCTCTGTCCCTGTCTCTGTCTGTGTCTCTGTCTCTGTCTCTGTGTCTGTCTCTGTCTCTGTCTCTTTCTCTGTCTCTGTCTCTGTCTCAGCCTCTGTCTCTGTCCCTATCTCTGTCTCTGTCTCTGTTCCCGTCTCTGTCTCCGCCTCTGCCTCTGTCTCTGTCTTTGTCTCCATCTTTGTCTCCGTCTTTGCCTCCGTCTGTGTCTCCATCTTTGTCTCCGCCTTTGTCTCCGTCTTTGACTCCGTCGTCGTCTTCCTCTTCGTCTCCGTCTTTGTCTCCGTCTTTGTCACTGACTTTGCCTCCGTATTTGTCTCCGTCCGTGTCTCTGTCTTTGTCTCCGTCCTCGTCTTCCTCTTCGTCTCCGTCTTTGTCTCCGTCTTTGTCACCGTCTTTGTCTCCGTCTTTGTCTCCGTCCGTGTCTCCGGCCCTTTGTCTCGTTCTCTGTCTCATGCGCGTCTCTCTCTGTCTCTGTCTCTGACTGTGTCTCTGTCTCCGCCTCTGCCTCTGTCTCTGTCTCCGCCTTTGCCTCCGTCTTTGTCTCCGTCCGTGTCTCCGTCTTTGTCTCCGTCCTCGTCTTCCTCTTCGTCTCCGCCTTTGTCTCCGTCTTTGTCACCGTCTTTGTCTCCGGCTTTGTCTCCGTCTTTGTCTCCGTCTTTGCCTCCGTCTTTGGCTCCGTCTTCGTTTTCCTCTTTGTTTCCGACCTTGTCACCGCCTTTGTCTCCTGCCCCTCTGTCTCTGTCTCTGTCTCAGCCTCTGTCTCTGTCCCTATCTCTGTCTCTCTCTCTGTTCCAGTCTCTGTCTCCGCCTCTGCCTCTGTCTTTGTCTCCGTCTTTGTCTCCGTCTTTGTCTCCGTCTTTGCCTCCGTCTGTGTCTCTATCTTTGTCTCCGCCTTTGTCTCCGTCTTTGTCTCCGTCGTCGTCTTCCTCTTCGTCTCCGCCTTTGTCTCCGTCTTTGTCACCGTCTTTGTCTCCGGCTTTGTCTCCGTCTTTGTCTCCGTCTTTGCCTCCGTCTTTGGCTCCGTCTTCGTTTTCCTCTTTGTTTCCGACCTTGTCACCGCCTTTGTCTCCTGCCCCTCTGTCTCTGTCTCTGTCTCAGCCTCTGTCTCTGTCCCTATCTCTGTCTCCGCCTCTGCCTCTGCCTCTGTCTTTGTCTCCGTCTTTGTCTCCGTCTTTGTCAAGGTCTTTGTCTCCGTATTTGTCTCCGTCTGTGTCTCCATCATTGTCTCCGTCTTTGTCTCCGTCTTTGCCTCCGTCTTTGTCTACGTCTTTGACTCCGTCGTCATCTTCCTCTTTGTCTCCGCCTTTGTCTGCGTCTTTGTCACCGTCTTTGTCTCTGTCTTTGTCTCCGTCTTTGTCTCCGTCCATGTCTCCTGCCCCTCTGTCTCGGTCTTTGTCACATGCGCCTCTGTCTCTGTCTCTGTCTCTGTCCCCGTCTCTGTCTCCGCCTCCGTCTCTGTCTCTGTCTTTGTCTCTGTCTCCGTCTCTGTCTCTGTCTCTCTCTCTGTCTCTGTCTCTGTCTCTCTCTCTGTCCCTATCTCTGTCTCTGTCTCTGTCTCTGTTCCCGTCTCTGTCTCCGCCTCTGCCTCTGTCTCTGTCTTTGTCTCCATCTTTGTCTCCGTCTTTGCCTCCGTCTGTGTCTCCATCTTTGTCTCCGCCTTTGTCTCCGTCTTTGTCTCCGTCGTCGTCTTCCTCTTCGTCTCCGTCTTTGTCTCCGTCTTTGTCACTGACTTTGCCTCCGTATTTGTCTCCGTCCGTGTCTCTGTCTTTGTCTCCGTCCTCGTCTTCCTCTTCGTCTCCGTCTTTGTCTCCGTCTTTGTCACCGTCTTTGTCTCCGTCTTTGTCTCCGTCCGTGTCTCCGGCCCTTTCTCTCGGTCTCTGTCTCATGCGCGTCTCTCTCTGTCTCTGTCTCTGTCTGTGTCTCTGTCTCCGCCTCTGCCTCTGTCTCTGTCTCCGTCTTTGCCTCCGTCTTTGTCTCCGTCCGTGTCTCCGTCTTTGTCTCCGTCCTCGTCTTCCTCTTCGTCTCCGCCTTTGTCTCCGTCTTTGTCACCGTCTTTGTCTCCGTCTTTGTCTCCGCCGTCGTCTACCTCTTTGTCTCCGTCTTTGTCTCCGTCTTCGCTTTCCTCTTTGTTTCCGACTTTGTCTCCGTCTTTGTCTCCTGCCCCAGGGTCACCGCCTTTGTCTCCTGCCCCTATGTTTCTGTCGATCTCTCTGTCTCTGTCTGTGTCTCTGTCTCTGCCTCTGTTTCTGTCTCTGTCTCTGTCTCTGTCTCTGCCTCTGTCTCTGTCCCTGGCTCCATCTCTGTCTCTGTCTCTGTCTCTATCTCTGCCTCTGTCTCTGTCTCTGTCTCCGTCTCTGTCTCTCTCCCTATCTCTGTATCTGTCGCTGTTCCCGTCTCTGTCTCCACCTCTGCCTCTGTCTCTGTCTCCGTCTTTGTCTCCGTCGTCGTCTTCCTCTTCGTCTCCGTCTTTGTCTCCGTCTTTGTCTCCGTCTTTGTCTCCGTCTTTGCCTACGTCTGTGTCTCCATCTTTGTCTCCGCCTTTGTCTCCGTCTTTGTCTCCGTCGTCGTCTTCCTCTTCGTCTCCGCCTTTGTCTCCGTCTTTGTCACCGTCTTTGTCTCCGGCTTTGTCTCCGTATTTGTCTCCGTCTTTGCCTCCGTCTTTGGCTCCGTCTTCGTTTTCCTCTTTGTTTCCGACCTTGTCACCGCCTTTGTCTCCTGCCCCTCTGTCTCTGTCTCTGTCTCTGTCTCAGCCTCTGTCTCTGACCCTATCTCTGTCTCTCTCTCTGTTCCAGTCTCTGTCTCCGCCTCTGCCTCTGCCTCTGTCTTTGTCTCCGTCTTTGTCTCCGTCTTTGTCTCCGTCTTTGTCAAGGTCTTTGTCTCCGTATTTGTCTCCGTCTGTGTCTCCATCATTGTCTCCGTCTTTGTCTCCGTCTTTGTCTCCGTCTTTGCCTCCGTCTTTGTCTACGTCTTTGACTCCGTCGTCATCTTCCTCTTTGTCTCCGCCTTTGTCTCCGTCTTTGTCACCGTCTTTGTCTCTGTCTTTGTCTCCGTCTTTGTCTCCGTCCATGTCTCCTGCCCCTCTGTCTCGGTCTTTGTCACATGCGCCTCTGTCTCTGTCTCTGTCTCTGTCCCCGTCTCTATCTCCGCCTCCGTCTCTGTCTCTGTCTGTGTCTCTGTCTCCGTCTCTGTCTCTGTCTCTGTCTCTGTCTCTGTCTCTGTCTCTGTCTCTGACTCTGCCTCTGTGTCTCTGTCTCTGTCTCTGCCTCTGTCTCTGTCTCTGCCTCTGTCTCTGTCCCTATCTCTGTCTCTGTCTCTGTTCCCGCCTCTGTCTCCGCCTCTGCCTCTGTCTCTGTCTTTGTCTCTGTCTCCGCCTCTGTCTCTGTCTCTCTCTCTGTCTCTGTCTCTGTCTCTCTCTCTGTCTCTGTCTCTGTCTCTCTCTCTGTCCCTATCTCTGTCTCTGTCTCTGTCTCTGTTCCCGTCTCTGTCTCCGCCTCTGCCTCTGTCTCTGTCTCTGTCTTTGTCTCCATCTTTGTCTGCGTCTTTGCCTCCGTCTTTGTTTCCGTATTTGTCTCCGTCTGTGTCTCCACATTTGTCTCCGTCTTTTTCTCCGTCTTGGCCTCCGTCTTTGTCTCCGTATTTGTCTCCGTCTGTGTCTCTATCTTTGTCTCCGCCTTTGTGTCCGTCTTTGTCTCCGTCGTTGTCTTCCTCCTCGTCTCCGTGTTTGTCTCCGTCTTTGTCACCGTCTTTGTCTCCGTCCACGTCTCCTGCCCCTCTGTCTCGGTCTTTGTCTCATGAGCCTCTGCCACTGTCTCTGTCTCTGTGTGGGTCTCTGTCTCTGTCTCTGTGTGTGTCTCTGTCTCTGTCTCTGTCCCTGTCTCTGTCCCTATCTCTGTTTCTGTCTCTGTTCCGGTCTCTGTCTCCGTCTGTGTCTCCATCTTTGTCTCCGTCTTTGTCTCCGTCTTTCCCTCCGTCTTTGTCTCAGCCTTTGCCTCCGTCTTTGTCTCCGTCTTTGTCTTCCTACTTTTCTGTGTTTTTGTCTCCGTCTTTGTCTCTATCTCTGTCTCTGTCTCTGTCACTGTCTCTGTCTCTCTCTCTGTCTCTGTCCCTGTCTCTGTCTGTGTCTCTGTCTCTGTCTCTGTGTCTGTCTCTGTCTCTGTCTCTTTCTCCGTCTCTGTCTCTGTCTCAGCCTCTGTCTCTGTCCCTATCTCTGTCTCTGTCTCTGTTCCCGTCTCTGTCTCCGCCGCTGCCTCTGTCTCTGTCTTTGTCTCCATCTTTGTCTCCGTCTTTGCCTCCGTCTGTGTCTCCATCTTTGTCTCCGCCTTTGTCTCCATCTTTGACTCCGTCGTCGTCTTCCTCTTCGTCTCCGTCTTTGTCTCCGTCTTTGTCACTGACTTTGCCTCCGTATTTGTCTCCGTCCGTGTCTCTGTCTTTGTCTCCGTCCTCGTCTTCCTCTTCGTCTCCGTCTTTGTCTCCGTCTTTGTCACCGTCTGTGTCTCCGTCTTTGTCTCCGTCCGTGTCTCCGGCCCTTTGTCTCGGTCTCTGCCTCATGCGCGTCTCTCTCTGTCTCTGTCTCTGTCTGTGTCTCTGTCTCCGCCTCTGCCTCTGTCTCTGTCTCCGTCTTTGCCTCCGTCTTTGCCTCCGTCTTTGTCTCCGTCCGTGTCTCCGTCTTTGTCTCCGTCCTCGTCTTCCTCTTCGTCTCCGCCGTTGTGTCCGTCTTTGTGTCCGTCTTTGGCTCGGTCTTCGTTTTCCTCTTTGTTTCCTACCTTGTCACCGCCTTTGTCTCCTGCCCCTCTGTCTCTGTCTCTGTCTCTGTCTCAGCCTCTGTCTCTGTCCCTATCTCTGTCTCTCTCTCTGTTCCAGTCTCTGTCTCCGCTTCTGCCTCTGCCTCTGTCTTTGTCTCCGTCTTTGTCTCCGTCTTTGTCTCCGTCTTTGCCTCCGTCTTTGTCTACGTCTTTGACTCCGTCGTCATCTTCCTCTTTGTCTCCGCCTTTGTCTCCGTCTTTGTCACCGTCTTTGTCTCTGTCTTTGTCTCCGTCTTTGTCTCCGTCCATGTCTCCTGCCCCTCTGTCTCGGTCTTTGTCACATGCGCCTCTGTCTCTGTCTCTGTCTCTGTCCCCGTCTCTGTCTCCGCCTCCGTCTCTGTCTCTGTCTGTGTCTCTGTCTTCGTCTCTGTCTCTGTCTCTGTCTCTGCCTCTGTCTCTGTCTCTGTCTCTGTCTCTGTCTCTGTCTCTGTCTCTGCCTCTGTGTCTCTGTCTCTGTCTCTGCCTCTGTCTCTGTCTCTGTCTTTGTCTCCATCTTTGTCTGCGTCTTTGCCTCCGTCTTTGTTTCCGTATTTGTCTCCGTCTGCGTCTCCACATTTGTCTCCGTCTTTTTCTCCGCCTTTGTCTCCGTCTTTGTCTCCGTTCATGTCTCCTGCCCCTCTGTCTCGGTCTTTGTCTCATGCGCCTCTGCCTCTGTCTCTGTCTCTGCCTCTGTATCGGTTTCTGTCTCTGTCTTTGTCTCTGT
Organism: Megachile willughbiella; assembly: GCA_945859595.2. Taxonomy (NCBI): domain Eukaryota; kingdom Metazoa; phylum Arthropoda; class Insecta; order Hymenoptera; family Megachilidae; genus Megachile; species Megachile willughbiella. The sequence goes on along the minus strand of CAMAOD020000057.1, from coordinate 400,992 downwards.
CTCTGTCTCTGTCTCTGTCTCTGTCTCTGTCTCTGTCCATGTCTCTGTCCCTATCTCTGTTTCTGTCTCTGTTCCGGTCTCTGTCTCCGCCTCTGCCTCTGTCTCTGTCTCCGTCTTTGTCCCCGTCTTTGTCCCCGTCTTTGTCTCAGTCTTTGTCTCCGTCGTCGTCTTCCTCTTCATCTCCGTCTTTGTCTCCGCCTTTGTCTCCGTCTTTGTCTCCGTCTTTGCCTCCGTCTATGTCTCCATCTTTGTCTCCGCCTTTGTCTCCGTCTTTGTCTCCGCCGTCGTCTTCCTCTCCGTCTCCGTCTTTGTCTCCGTCTTTGTCACCGACATTGTCTCCGAATTTGTCTCCGTCCGTGTCTCTGTCTTTGTCTCCGTCCTCGTCTTCCTCTTCGTCTCCGTCTTTGTCTCCGTCTTTGTCACCGTCTTTGTCTCCGTCTTTGTCTCCGTTCATGTCTCCTGCCCCTCTGTCTCGGTCTTTGTCTCATGCGCCTCTGCCTCTGTCTCTGTCTCTGTCTGTGTCTCTGTCTCTGTCTCTGCCTCTGCATCGGTATCTGTCTCAGTCTTTGTCTTCGTCTTTGTCTCTGTCATTTTCTCCGTCTTTGTCTCCTGCCCCTCTGTCTCCGTCTCTCTCTTTCCCTCTATCTCTGTCCCTTTCCCTGTCCCCGTCCCTGTCACTGTCTCTGTCTCCGTCTCTGTCTCTGTCACTTTCTATGTCTCTGTCTCTGTCTCTGTCTCTGTCTCTGTCTCTGTCTCTGCCTCTGGCTCTGTCCCTATCTCTGTCTCTGTCTCTGTTCCCGCCTCTGTCTCCGCCTCTGCCTCTGTCTCTGTCTTTGTCTCCATTTTCGTCTCCGTCTTTGTCTCCGTCTTTGTCACCGTCCTTGTCTCCGTCGTCGCCTTCCTCTTCGTCTGCGTCTTTGTCTCCGTCTTTGTCTATGTCTTTGTCTCCATCGTCGTCTTCCTCTCCGTCTCCGTCTTTGTCTCCGTCTTTGTCACCGACTTTGTCTCCGAATTTGTCTCCGTCCGTGTCTCTGTCTTTGTCTCCGTCCTCGTCTTCCTCTTCGTCTCCGTCTTTGTCTCCGTCTTTGTCCCCGTCTTTGTCTCCGTCTTTGTCTCCGTCGTCGTCTTCCTCTGCGTCTCCGTCTTTGTCTCCGTCTTTGTCTCCGTCTTTGCCTCCGTCTGTGTCTCCATCTTTGTCTCCGCCTTTGTCTCCGTCTTTGTCTCCGTCGTCGTCTTCCTCTTCGTCTCCGTCTTTGTCTCCGTCTTTGTCACCGACTTTGTCTCCGTATTTGTCTCCGTCCGTGTCTCTGCCTTTGTCTCCGTCCTCGTCTTCCTCTTCGTCTCCGTCCTTGTCTCCGTCTTTGTCACCGTCTTTGTCTCCGTCTTTGTCTCCGTCCGTGTCTCCAGCCCTTTGTCTCGGTCTCTGTCTCATGCGCGTCTCTCTCTGTCTCTGTCTCTGTCTGTGTCTCTGTCTCCGCCTCTGCCTCTGTCTCTGTCTCCGTCTTTGTCTCCGTCTTTGTCTCCGTCTTTGCCTCCGTCTTTGTCTCCGTCTTTGTCTCCGTCTTTGCCTCCGTCTTTGTCTCAGTCTTTGTCCCGTCTTTGTCTCCGTCTTTGTCTTCCTATTTATCTCTGTTTTAGTCTCCGTCTTTTTCTCCGTCTTTGTCTCTGTCACCGTCTCTGTCTCTGTCTCTGTCTCTGTCTCTGTCTCCGTCTCTGTCTCTGTCTCTGTCTCTGTCTCCGTCTTTGCATCCGTCTTTGTCTCCGTCCGTGTCTCCGTCTTTGTCTCCGTCCTCGTCTTCCTCTTCGTCTCCGCCTTTGTCTCCGTCTTTGTCACCGTCTTTGTCTCCGTCTTTGTCTCCGTCTTTGTCTCCGTCTTTGTCTACGTCTTGGTCTACGTCTTTGTCACCGTCTTTGTCTCCGTCCATGTCCCCTGACCCTTTGTCTCGGTCTTTGTCTCATGCACCTGTGTCTCTGTCTCTGTCTCTGTCTCTGTCTCTGACTCTGTCTCTGTTTGTGTCTCTGTCTCTGTCTCTGTCTCTGTCTCTGTCTCTGACTCTATCTCTGTCTCTGTTCTGTCTCTGTCTCTGTCTCTGTCTCTGTCTCTGCCTCTGTCTCTGTCCTTATCTCTGTCTCCGTCTCTGTTCCCGTCTCTGTCTCCGCCTCTGCCTCTGTCTCTGTCTTTGCCTCCATCTTTGTCTCCGTCTTTGTCTCCGTCCTCGTCTTCCTCTTCGTATCCGCCTTTGTCTCCGTCTTTGTCACCGTCTTTGTCTCCGTCTTTGTCTCCGTCCTCGTCTTCCTCTTCGTCTCCGCCTTTGTCTCCGTCTTTGTCACCGTCTTTGTCTCCGTCTTTGTCTCCGTCTTTGTCTACGTCTTGGTCGACGTCTTTGTCACCGTCTTTGTCTCCGTCCATGTCTCCTGCCCCTTTGTCTCGGTCTTTGTCTCATGCACCTGTGTCTCTGTCTCTGTCTCTGACTCTGTCTCTGTTTGTGTCTCTGTCCCTGTCTCTGTCTCTGTCTCTGTCTCTGTCTCTGACTCTATCTCTGTCTCTGTTCTGTCTCTGTCTCTGTCTCTGTCTCTGTCTCTGCCTCTGTCTCGGTCCTTATCTCTGTCTCTGTCTCTGTTCCCGTCTCTGTCTCCGCCTCTGCCTCTGTCTCTGTCTTTGCCTCCATCTTTGTCTCCGTCTTTGTCTCCGTCCGTGTCTCTATCTTTGTCTCCGCCTTTGTCTCCGTCTTTGTCTCCGTCGTCGTCTTCCTCCTCGTCTCCGTGTTTGTCTCCGTCTTTGTCACCGTCTTTGTCTCCGTCTTTGTCTCCGTTCATGTCTCCTGCCCCTCTGTCTCGGTCTTTGTCTCATGCGCCTCTGCCTCTGTCTCTGTCTCTGTGTGGGTCTCTGTCTCTGTCTCTGTCTCTGTCTCTGCCTCTGTATCGGTTTCTGTCTCTGTCTCTGTCTCTGTCTCTGTCTCTGTCTCTGTCTCTGTCTCTGTCTCTGTCTCTGTCTCTGTCCCTGTCTCTGTCCCTATCTCTGTTTCTGTCTCTGTTCCGGTCTCTGTCTCCGCCTCTGCCTCTGTCTCTGTCTCCGTCTTTGTCCCCGTCTTTGTCCCCGTCTTTGTCTCCGTCTTTGTCTTCCTACCTGTCTCTGTTTTTGTCTCCGTCTTTGTCTCCGACTTTGTCTCTATCTCTGTCTCTGTCTCTGTCTCTGTCTCTGTCTCCGTCTCTGTCTCTGTCTCTGTCTCTGTCACTGTCTCTGTCTTTGTCTCCGTCCTCGTCTTCCTCTTCGTCTCCGTCTTTGTCTCCGTCTTTGTCACCGTCTTTGTCTCCGTCTTTGTCTCCGTCCGTGTCTCTATCTTTGTCTCCGCCTTTGTCTCCGTCTTTGTCTCCGTCGTCGTCTTCCTCCTCGTCTCCGTGTTTGTCTCCGTCTTTGTCACCGTCTTTGTCTCCGTCTTTGTCTCCGTTCATGTCTCCTGCCCCTCTGTCTCGGTCTTTGTCTCATGCGCCTCTGCCTCTGTCTCTGTCTCTGTGTGGGTCTCTGTCTCTGTCTCTGTCTCTGTCTCTGCCTCTGTATCGGTTTCTGTCTCTGTCTCTGTCTCTGTCTCTGTCTCTGTCCCTGTCTCTGTCCCTATCTCTGTTTCTGTCTCTGTTCCGGTCTCTGTCTCCGCCTCTGCCTCTGTCTCTGTCTCCGTCTTTGTCCCCGTCTTTGTCTCCGTCTTTGTCTCAGTCTTTGTCCCCGTCTTTGTCTCCGTCTTTGTCTTCCTACCTGTCTCTGTTTTTGTCTCCGTCTTTGTATCCGACTTTGTCTCTATCTCTGTCTCTGTCTCTGTCCCTGTCTCTGTCTCTGTCTCTGTCTCCGTCTCTGTCTCTGTCTCTGTCTCTGTCTCTGTCTCTGTCTCTGTCTCTGTCTCTGTCCCTGTCTCTGTCCCTATCTCTGTTTCTGTCTCTGTTCCGGTCTCTGTCTCCGCCTCTGCCTCTGTCTCTGTCTCCGTCTTTGTCCCCGTCTTTGTCCCCGTCTTTGTCTCCGTCTTTGTCTTCCTACCTGTCTCTGTTTTTGTCTCCGTCTTTGTCTCCGACTTTGTCTCTATCTCTGTCTCTGTCTCTGTCTCTGACTCTGTCTCTGTCTCCGTCTCTGTCTCTGTCTCTGTCTCTGTCTCTGTCTCTGTCTCTGTCTCTGTCTCTGTCTCTGTCTCTGTCTCTGTCCCTTTCCCTGTCCCCGTCCCTGTCACTGTCTCTGTCTCCGTCTCTGTCTCTGTCACTTTCTATGTCTCTGTCTCTGTCTCTGTCTCTGTCTCTGTCTCTGTCTCTGCCTCTGGCTCTGTCCCTATCTCTGTCTCTGTCTCTATTCCCGCCTCTGTCTCCGCCTCTGCCTCTATCTCTGTCTTTGTCTCCATTTTCGTCTCCGTCTTTGTCTCCGTCTTTGTCACCGTCCTTGTCTCCGTCGTCGCCTTCCTCTTCGTCTGCGTCTTTGTCTCCGTCTTTGTCTACGTCTTTGTCTCCATCGTCGTCTTCCTCTCCGTCTCCGTCTTTGTCTCCGTCTTTGTCACCGACTTTGTCTCCGAATTTGTCTCCGTCCGTGTCTCTGTCTTTGTCTCCGTCCTCGTCTTCCTCTTCGTCTCCGTCTTTGTCTCCGTCTTTGTCACCGTCTTTGTCTCCGTCTTTGTCTCCGTCCGTGTCTCCGGCCCTTTGTCTCGGTCTCTGTCTCATGCGCGTCTCTCTCTGTCTCTGTCTGTGTCTCGTTCTCCGCCTCTGCCTCTGTCTCTGTCTCCGTCTTTGCCTCCGTCTTTGTCTCCGCCTTTGTCTCCGTCTTTGTCTCCGTCGTCGTCTTCCTCCTCGTCTCCGTGTTTGTCTCCGTCTTTGTCACCGTCTTTGTCTCCGTCTTTGTCTCCGTTCATGTCTCCTGCCCGTCTGTCTCGGTCTTTGTCTCATGCGCCTCTGCCTCTGTCTCTGTCTCTGTGTGGGTCTCTGTCTCTGTCTCTGTCTCTGCCTCTGTATCGGTTTCTGTCTCTGTCTGTGTCTCTGTCTCTGTCTCTGTCTCTGTCTCTGTCTCTGTCTCTGTCTCTGTCTCTGTCTCTGTCTCTGTCTCTGTCTCTGTCCCTGTCTCTGTCACTGTTTCTGTCTCTGTTCCGGTCTCTGTCTCCGCCTCTGCCTCTGTCTCTGTCTCCGTCTTTGTCCCCGTCTTTGTCTCCGTCTTTGTCTCAGTCTTTGTCCCCGTCTTTGTCTCCGTCTTTGTCTTCCTACCTGTCTCTGTTTTTGTCTCCGTCTTTGTCTCCGACTTTGTCTCTATCTCTGTCTCTGTCTCTGTCTCTGTCTCTGTCTCTGTCTCCGTCTCTGTCTCTGTCTCTGTCTCTGTCTCTGTCTCTGTCTCTGTCTCTGTCTCTGTCTCTGTCTCTGTCTCTGTCTCCGTCTCTGTCTCTGTCTCTGTCTCTGTCTTTGTCTCCGTCTTTGTCTCCGTCTTTTTCAGCGTCTTTGTCTCCATCGTCGTCTTCCTCTTCGTCTCCGTCTTTGTCTCCGTCTTTGTCACCGTCTTTGTCTCCGTATTTGTCTCCGTCTGTGTCTCCATCTTTGTCTCCGTCTTTGTCTCCGTCTTTGCCTCCGTCTTTGTCTCAGCTTTTGTCTCCGTCTTTGTCTTCCTACTTGTCTCTGTTTTTGTCTCCGTCTTTGTCTCTATCTCTGTTTCTGTCTCTGTCTCTGTCTCTGTCTCTGTCTCTGTCTCTGTCTCTGTCTCTGTCTCTGTCTCTGTCTCTGTCTCAGTCTCTGTCTCTGTCTCTGTCTCTGTCTTTGTCTCTGTCCCTGTCTCTGTCTCTGTCTCTGTCTCTGTCTCTGTCTCTGCCTCTGTATCGGTTTCTGTCTCTGTCTCTGTCTCTGTCTCTGTCTCTGTCTCTGTCTCTGTCTCTGTCTCTGTCTCTGTCCCTGTCTCTGTCCCTATCTCTGTTTCTGTCTCTGTTCCGGTCTCTGTCTCCGCCTCTGCCTCTGTCTCTGTCTCCGTCTTTGTCCCCGTCTTTGTCCCCGTCTTTGTCTCCGTCTTTGTCTTCCTACCTGTCTCTGTTTTTGTCTCCGTCTTTGTCTCCGACTTTGTCTCTATCTCTGTCTCTGTCTCTGTCTCTGTCTCTGTCTCTGTCTCCGTCTCTGTCTCTGTCTCTGTCTCTGTCACTGTCTCTGTCTTTGTCTCCGTCCTCGTCTTCCTCTTCGTCTCCGTCTTTGTCTCCGTCTTTGTCACCGTCTTTGTCTCCGTCTTTGTCTCCGTCCGTGTCTCTATCTTTGTCTCCGCCTTTGTCTCCGTCTTTGTCTCCGTCGTCGTCTTCCTCCTCGTCTCCGTGTTTGTCTCCGTCTTTGTCACCGTCTTTGTCTCCGTCTTTGTCTCCGTTCATGTCTCCTGCCCCTCTGTCTCGGTCTTTGTCTCATGCGCCTCTGCCTCTGTCTCTGTCTCTGTGTGGGTCTCTGTCTCTGTCTCTGTCTCTGTCTCTGCCTCTGTATCGGTTTCTGTCTCTGTCTCTGTCTCTGTCTCTGTCTCTGTCCCTGTCTCTGTCCCTATCTCTGTTTCTGTCTCTGTTCCGGTCTCTGTCTCCGCCTCTGCCTCTGTCTCTGTCTCCGTCTTTGTCCCCGTCTTTGTCTCCGTCTTTGTCTCAGTCTTTGTCCCCGTCTTTGTCTCCGTCTTTGTCTTCCTACCTGTCTCTGTTTTTGTCTCCGTCTTTGTATCCGACTTTGTCTCTATCTCTGTCTCTGTCTCTGTCCCTGTCTCTGTCTCTGTCTCTGTCTCCGTCTCTGTCTCTGTCTCTGTCTCTGTCTCTGTCTCTGTCTCTGTCTCTGTCTCTGTCTCTGTCCCTGTCTCTGTCCCTATCTCTGTTTCTGTCTCTGTTCCGGTCTCTGTCTCCGCCTCTGCCTCTGTCTCTGTCTCCGTCTTTGTCCCCGTCTTTGTCCCCGTCTTTGTCTCCGTCTTTGTCTTCCTACCTGTCTCTGTTTTTGTCTCCGTCTTTGTCTCCGACTTTGTCTCTATCTCTGTCTCTGTCTCTGTCTCTGACTCTGTCTCTGTCTCCGTCTCTGTCTCTGTCTCTGTCTCTGTCTCTGTCTCTGTCTCTGTCTCTGTCTCTGTCTCTGTCTCTGTCCCTTTCCCTGTCCCCGTCCCTGTCACTGTCTCTGTCTCCGTCTCTGTCTCTGTCACTTTCTATGTCTCTGTCTCTGTCTCTGTCTCTGTCTCTGTCTCTGTCTCTGCCTCTGGCTCTGTCCCTATCTCTGTCTCTGTCTCTATTCCCGCCTCTGTCTCCGCCTCTGCCTCTATCTCTGTCTTTGTCTCCATTTTCGTCTCCGTCTTTGTCTCCGTCTTTGTCACCGTCCTTGTCTCCGTCGTCGCCTTCCTCTTCGTCTGCGTCTTTGTCTCCGTCTTTGTCTACGTCTTTGTCTCCATCGTCGTCTTCCTCTCCGTCTCCGTCTTTGTCTCCGTCTTTGTCACCGACTTTGTCTCCGAATTTGTCTCCGTCCGTGTCTCTGTCTTTGTCTCCGTCCTCGTCTTCCTCTTCGTCTCCGTCTTTGTCTCCGTCTTTGTCACCGTCTTTGTCTCCGTCTTTGTCTCCGTCCGTGTCTCCGGCCCTTTGTCTCGGTCTTTGTCTCATGCGCCTCTGCCTCTGTCTCTGTCTCTGTGTGGGTCTCTGTCTCTGTCTCTGTCTCTGCCTCTGTATCGGTTTCTGTCTCTGTCTGTGTCTCTGTCTCTGTCTCTGTCTCTGTCTCTGTCTCTGTCTCTGTCTCTGTCTCTGTCTCTGTCTCTGTCTCTGTCTCTGTCTCTGTCTCTGTCTCTGTCTCTGTCCCTGTCTCTGTCCCTGTCCCTATCACTGTTTCTGTCTCTGTTCCGGTCTCTGTCTCCGCCTCTGCCTCTGTCTCTGTCTCCGTCTTTGTCCCCGTCTTTGTCTCCGTCTTTGTCTCAGTCTTTGTCCCCGTCTTTGTCTCCGTCTTTGTCTTCCTACCTGTCTCTGTTTTTGTCTCCGTCTTTGTCTCCGACTTTGTCTCTATCTCTGTCTCTGTCTCTGTCTCTGTCTCTGTCTCTGTCTCCGTCTCTGTCTCTGTCTCTGTCTCTGTCTCTGTCTCTGTCTCTGTCTCTGTCTCTGTCTCTGTCTCTGTCTCTGTCTCCGTCTCTGTCTCTGTCTCTGTCTCTGTCTTTGTCTCCGTCTTTGTCTCCGTCTTTTTCAGCGTCTTTGTCTCCATCGTCGTCTTCCTCTTCGTCTCCGTCTTTGTCTCCGTCTTTGTCACCGTCTTTGTCTCCGTATTTGTCTCCGTCTGTGTCTCCATCTTTGTCTCCGTCTTTGTCTCCGTCTTTGCCTCCGTCTTTGTCTCAGCTTTTGTCTCCGTCTTTGTCTCCGTCTTTGTCTTCCTACTTGTCTCTGTTTTTGTCTCCGTCTTTGTCTCTATCTCTGTTTCTGTCTCTGTCTCTGTCTCTGTCTCTGTCTCTGTCTCTGTCTCTGTCTCTGTCTCTGTCTCTGTCTCAGTCTCTGTCTCTGTCTCTGTCTCTGTCTTTGTCTCTGTCCCTGTCTCTGTCTCTGTCTCTGTCTCTGTCTCTGTCTCTGTCTCTGTCTCTGTCTCTTTCTCTGTCTCTGTCTCTGTCTCAGCCTCTGTCTCTGTCCCTATCTCTGCCTCTGTCTCTGTCTTTGTCTCCATCTTTGTCTCCGTCTTTGTCTCCGCCTTTGTCACCATCTTTGTCTCCGTCGTCGTCTTCCTCTTCGTCTGCGTCTTTGTCTCCGTCTTTGTCTACGTCTTTGTCTACTTCTTTGTCTCCGCCTTTGTCTCCGTTCATGTCTCCTGCCCCTCTGTGTCGGTCTTTGTCTCATGCGCCTCTGTCTCTGTCTATGTCACTGTCTCTGTCTGTGTCTCTGTCTCTGTCTCTGCCTCTGCATCGGTATCTGTCTCAGTCTTTGTCTTCGTCTTTGTCTCTGTCATTTTCTCCGTCTTTGTCTCCTACCCCTCTGTCTCCGTCTCTCTCTTTCCCTCTATCTCTGTCCCTCTCCCTGTCCCCGACCCTGTCACTGTCTCTGTCTCTGTCTCTGTCTCTGTCTCTGTCTCTGTCTCTGTCTCTGTCTCTGTCTGTCTCTCTGTCTCTGTCTTTGGCTCCGTCTCTGTCTCTGTCTCTGCCTCAGTCGCTGTCTCTGTCTCTGTCTCTGTCCCTATCTCTGTCTCTGTTCTGTCTCTGTCTCTGTCTCTGTCTCTGCCTCTGTCTCGGTCCTTATCTCTGTCTCTGTCTCTGTTCCCGTCTCTGTCTCCGCCTCTGCCTCTGTCTCTGTCTTTGCCTCCATCTTTGTCTCCGTCTTTGTCTCCGTCCGTGTCTCTATCTTTGTCTCCGCCTTTGTCTCCGTCTTTGTCTCCGTCGTCGTCTTCCTCCTCGTCTCCGTGTTTGTCTCCGTCTTTGTCACCGTCTTTGTCTCCGTCTTTGTCTCCGTTCATGTCTCCTGCCCCTCTGTCTCGGTCTTTGTCTCATGCGCCTCTGCCTCTGTCTCTGTCTCTGTGTGGGTCTCTGTCTCTGTCTCTGTCTCTGTCTCTGCCTCTGTATCGGTTTCTGTCTCTTCCTCTGTCTCTGTCTCTGTCTCTGTCTCTGTCTCTGTCTCTGTCTCTGTCTCTGTCTCTGTCCCTGTCTCTGTCCCTATCTCTGTTTCTGTCTCTGTTCCGGTCTCTGTCTCCGCCTCTGCCTCTGTCTCTGTCTCCGTCTTTGTCCCCGTCTTTGTCCCCGTCTTTGTCTCCGTCTTTGTCTTCCTACCTGTCTCTGTTTTTGTCTCCGTCTTTGTCTCCGACTTTGTCTCTATCTCTGTCTCTGTCTCTGTCTCTGTCTCTGTCTCTGTCTCCGTCTCTGTCTCTGTCTCTGTCTCTGTCACTGTCTCTGTCTTTGTCTCCGTCCTCGTCTTCCTCTTCGTCTCCGTCTTTGTCTCCGTCTTTGTCACCGTCTTTGTCTCCGTCTTTGTCTCCGTCCGTGTCTCTATCTTTGTCTCCGCCTTTGTCTCCGTCTTTGTCTCCGTCGTCGTCTTCCTCCTCGTCTCCGTGTTTGTCTCCGTCTTTGTCACCGTCTTTGTCTCCGTCTTTGTCTCCGTTCATGTCTCCTGCCCCTCTGTCTCGGTCTTTGTCTCATGCGCCTCTGCCTCTGTCTCTGTCTCTGTGTGGGTCTCTGTCTCTGTCTCTGTCTCTGTCTCTGCCTCTGTATCGGTTTCTGTCTCTGTCTCTGTCTCTGTCTCTGTCTCTGTCTCTGTCCCTGTCTCTGTCCCTATCTCTGTTTCTGTCTCAGTTCCGGTCTCTGTCTCCGCCTCTGCCTCTGTCTCTGTCTCCGTCTTTGTCCCCGTCTTTGTCTCCGTCTTTGTCTCAGTCTTTGTCCCCGTCTTTGTCTCCGTCTTTGTCTTCCTACCTGTCTCTGTTTTTGTCTCCGTCTTTGTCTCCGACTTTGTCTCTATCTCTGTCTCTGTCTCTGTCCCTGTCTCTGTCTCTGTCTCTGTCTCCGTCTCTGTCTCTGTCTCTGTCTCTGTCTCTGTCTCTGTCTCTGTCTCTGTCTCTGTCCCTGTCTCTGTCCCTATCTCTGTTTCTGTCTCTGTTCCGGTCTCTGTCTCCGCCTCTGCCTCTGTCTCTGTCTCCGTCTTTGTCCCCGTCTTTGTCCCCGTCTTTGTCTCCGTCTTTGTCTTCCTACCTGTCTCTGTTTTTGTCTCCGTCTTTGTCTCCGACTTTGTCTCTATCTCTGTCTCTGTCTCTGTCTCTGACTCTGTCTCTGTCTCCGTCTCTGTCTCTGTCTCTGTCTCTGTCTCTGTCTCTGTCTCTGTCTCTGTCTCTGTCTCTGTCTCTGTCTCTGTCCCTTTCCCTGTCCCCGTCCCTGTCACTGTCTCTGTCTCCGTCTCTGTCTCTGTCACTTTCTATGTCTCTGTCTCTGTCTCTGTCTCTGTCTCTGTCTCTGTCTCTGCCTCTGGCTCTGTCCCTATCTCTGTCTCTGTCTCTGTTCCCGCCTCTGTCTCCGCCTCTGCCTCTATCTCTGTCTTTGTCTCCATTTTCGTCTCCGTCTTTGTCTCCGTCTTTGTCACCGTCCTTGTCTCCGTCGTCGCCTTCCTCTTCGTCTGCGTCTTTGTCTCCGTCTTTGTCTACGTCTTTGTCTCCATCGTCGTCTTCCTCTCCGTCTCCGTCTTTGTCTCCGTCTTTGTCACCGACTTTGTCTCCGAATTTGTCTCCGTCCGTGTCTCTGTCTTTGTCTCCGTCCTCGTCTTCCTCTTCGTCTCCGTCTTTGTCTCCGTCTTTGTCACCGTCTTTGTCTCCGTCTTTGTCTCCGTCCGTGTCTCCGGCCCTTTGTCTCGGTCTTTGTCTCATGCGCCTCTGCCTCTGTCTCTGTCTCTGTGTGGGTCTCTGTCTCTGTCTCTGTCTCTGCCTCTGTATCGGTTTCTGTCTCTGTCTGTGTCTCTGTCTCTGTCTCTGTCTCTGTCTCTGTCTCTGTCTCTGTCTCTGTCTCTGTCTCTGTCTCTGTCTCTGTCTCTGTCTCTGTCTCTGTCCCTGTCTCTGTCCCTGTCCCTATCACTGTTTCTGTCTCTGTTCCGGTCTCTGTCTCCGCCTCTGCCTCTGTCTCTGTCTCCGTCTTTGTCCCCGTCTTTGTCTCCGTCTTTGTCTCAGTCTTTGTCCCCGTCTTTGTCTCCGTCTTTGTCTTCCTACCTGTCTCTGTTTTTGTCTCCGTCTTTGTCTCCGACTTTGTCTCTATCTCTGTCTCTGTCTCTGTCTCTGTCTCTGTCTCTGTCTCCGTCTCTGTCTCTGTCTCTGTCTCTGTCTCTGTCTCTGTCTCTGTCTCTGTCTCTGTCTCTGTCTCTGTCTCTGTCTCCGTCTCTGTCTCTGTCTCTGTCTCTGTCTTTGTCTCCGTCTTTGTCTCCGTCTTTTTCAGCGTCTTTGTCTCCATCGTCGTCTTCCTCTTCGTCTCCGTCTTTGTCTCCGTCTTTGTCACCGTCTTTGTCTCCGTATTTGTCTCCGTCTGTGTCTCCATCTTTGTCTCCGTCTTTGTCTCCGTCTTTGCCTCCGTCTTTGTCTCAGCTTTTGTCTCCGTCTTTGTCTCCGTCTTTGTCTTCCTACTTGTCTCTGTTTTTGTCTCCGTCTTTGTCTCTATCTCTGTTTCTGTCTCTGTCTCTGTCTCTGTCTCTGTCTCTGTCTCTGTCTCTGTCTCTGTCTCTGTCTCTGTCTCAGTCTCTGTCTCTGTCTCTGTCTCTGTCTTTGTCTCTGTCCCTGTCTCTGTCTCTGTCTCTGTCTCTGTCTCTGTCTCTGTCTCTGTCTCTGTCTCTTTCTCTGTCTCTGTCTCTGTCTCAGCCTCTGTCTCTGTCCCTATCTCTGCCTCTGTCTCTGTCTTTGTCTCCATCTTTGTCTCCGTCTTTGTCTCCGCCTTTGTCACCATCTTTGTCTCCGTCGTCGTCTTCCTCTTCGTCTGCGTCTTTGTCTCCGTCTTTGTCTACGTCTTTGTCTACTTCTTTGTCTCCGCCTTTGTCTCCGTTCATGTCTCCTGCCCCTCTGTGTCGGTCTTTGTCTCATGCGCCTCTGTCTCTGTCTATGTCACTGTCTCTGTCTGTGTCTCTGTCTCTGTCTCTGCCTCTGCATCGGTATCTGTCTCAGTCTTTGTCTTCGTCTTTGTCTCTGTCATTTTCTCCGTCTTTGTCTCCTACCCCTCTGTCTCCGTCTCTCTCTTTCCCTCTATCTCTGTCCCTCTCCCTGTCCCCGACCCTGTCACTGTCTCTGTCTCTGTCTCTGTCTCTGTCTCTGTCTCTGTCTCTGTCTCTGTCTCTGTCTGTCTCTCTGTCTCTGTCTTTGGCTCCGTCTCTGTCTCTGTCTCTGCCTCAGTCGCTGTCTCTGTCTCTGTCTCTGTCCCTATCTCTGTCTCTGTTCTGTCTCTGTCTCTGTCTCTGTCTCTGCCTCTGTCTCGGTCCTTATCTCTGTCTCTGTCTCTGTTCCCGTCTCTGTCTCCGCCTCTGCCTCTGTCTCTGTCTTTGCCTCCATCTTTGTCTCCGTCTTTGTCTCCGTCCGTGTCTCTATCTTTGTCTCCGCCTTTGTCTCCGTCTTTGTCTCCGTCGTCGTCTTCCTCCTCGTCTCCGTGTTTGTCTCCGTCTTTGTCACCGTCTTTGTCTCCGTCTTTGTCTCCGTTCATGTCTCCTGCCCCTCTGTCTCGGTCTTTGTCTCATGCGCCTCTGCCTCTGTCTCTGTCTCTGTGTGGGTCTCTGTCTCTGTCTCTGTCTCTGTCTCTGCCTCTGTATCGGTTTCTGTCTCTTCCTCTGTCTCTGTCTCTGTCTCTGTCTCTGTCTCTGTCTCTGTCTCTGTCTCTGTCTCTGTCCCTGTCTCTGTCCCTATCTCTGTTTCTGTCTCTGTTCCGGTCTCTGTCTCCGCCTCTGCCTCTGTCTCTGTCTCCGTCTTTGTCCCCGTCTTTGTCCCCGTCTTTGTCTCCGTCTTTGTCTTCCTACCTGTCTCTGTTTTTGTCTCCGTCTTTGTCTCCGACTTTGTCTCTATCTCTGTCTCTGTCTCTGTCTCTGTCTCTGTCTCTGTCTCCGTCTCTGTCTCTGTCTCTGTCTCTGTCACTGTCTCTGTCTTTGTCTCCGTCCTCGTCTTCCTCTTCGTCTCCGTCTTTGTCTCCGTCTTTGTCACCGTCTTTGTCTCCGTCTTTGTCTCCGTCCGTGTCTCTATCTTTGTCTCCGCCTTTGTCTCCGTCTTTGTCTCCGTCGTCGTCTTCCTCCTCGTCTCCGTGTTTGTCTCCGTCTTTGTCACCGTCTTTGTCTCCGTCTTTGTCTCCGTTCATGTCTCCTGCCCCTCTGTCTCGGTCTTTGTCTCATGCGCCTCTGCCTCTGTCTCTGTCTCTGTGTGGGTCTCTGTCTCTGTCTCTGTCTCTGTCTCTGCCTCTGTATCGGTTTCTGTCTCTGTCTCTGTCTCTGTCTCTGTCTCTGTCTCTGTCTCTGTCCCTGTCTCTGTCCCTATCTCTGTTTCTGTCTCAGTTCCGGTCTCTGTCTCCGCCTCTGCCTCTGTCTCTGTCTCCGTCTTTGTCCCCGTCTTTGTCTCCGTCTTTGTCTCAGTCTTTGTCCCCGTCTTTGTCTCCGTCTTTGTCTTCCTACCTGTCTCTGTTTTTGTCTCCGTCTTTGTCTCCGACTTTGTCTCTATCTCTGTCTCTGTCTCTGTCCCTGTCTCTGTCTCTGTCTCTGTCTCCGTCTCTGTCTCTGTCTCTGTCTCTGTCTCTGTCTCTGTCTCTGTCTCTGTCTCTGTCCCTGTCTCTGTCCCTATCTCTGTTTCTGTCTCTGTTCCGGTCTCTGTCTCCGCCTCTGCCTCTGTCTCTGTCTCCGTCTTTGTCCCCGTCTTTGTCCCCGTCTTTGTCTCCGTCTTTGTCTTCCTACCTGTCTCTGTTTTTGTCTCCGTCTTTGTCTCCGACTTTGTCTCTATCTCTGTCTCTGTCTCTGTCTCTGACTCTGTCTCTGTCTCCGTCTCTGTCTCTGTCTCTGTCTCTGTCTCTGTCTCTGTCTCTGTCTCTGTCTCTGTCTCTGTCTCTGTCTCTGTCCCTTTCCCTGTCCCCGTCCCTGTCACTGTCTCTGTCTCCGTCTCTGTCTCTGTCACTTTCTATGTCTCTGTCTCTGTCTCTGTCTCTGTCTCTGTCTCTGTCTCTGCCTCTGGCTCTGTCCCTATCTCTGTCTCTGTCTCTGTTCCCGCCTCTGTCTCCGCCTCTGCCTCTATCTCTGTCTTTGTCTCCATTTTCGTCTCCGTCTTTGTCTCCGTCTTTGTCACCGTCCTTGTCTCCGTCGTCGCCTTCCTCTTCGTCTGCGTCTTTGTCTCCGTCTTTGTCTACGTCTTTGTCTCCATCGTCGCCTTCCTCTCCGTCTCCGTCTTTGTCTCCGTCTTTGTCACCGACTTTGTCTCCGAATTTGTCTCCGTCCGTGTCTCTGTCTTTGTCTCCGTCCTCGTCTTCCTCTTCGTCTCCGTCTTTGTCTCCGTCTTTGTCACCGTCTTTGTCTCCGTCTTTGTCTCCGTCCGTGTCTCCGGCCCTTTGTCTCGGTCTCTGTCTCATGCGCGTCTCTCTCTGTCTCTGTCTGTGTCTCGTTCTCCGCCTCTGCCTCTGTCTCTGTCTCCGTCTTTGCCTCCGTCTTTGTCTGCGCCTTTGTCTCCGTCTTTGTCTCCGTCGTCGTCTTCCTCCTCGTCTCCGTGTTTGTCTCCGTCTTTGTCACCGTCTTTGTCTCCGTCTTTGTCTCCGTTCATGTCTCCTGCCCGTCTGTCTCGGTCTTTGTCTCATGCGCCTCTGCCTCTGTCTCTGTCTCTGTGTGGGTCTCTGTCTCTGTCTCTGTCTCTGCCTCTGTATCGGTTTCTGTCTCTGTCTGTGTCTCTGTCTCTGTCTCTGTCTCTGTCTCTGTCTCTGTCTCTGTCTCTGTCTCTGTCTCTGTCTCTGTCTCTGTCTCTGTCCCTGTCTCTGTCCCTGTCCCTATCACTGTTTCTGTCTCTGTTCCGGTCTCTGTCTCCGCCTCTGCCTCTGTCTCTGTCTCCGTCTTTGTCCCCGTCTTTGTCTCCGTCTTTGTCTCAGTCTTTGTCCCCGTCTTTGTCTCCGTCTTTGTCTTCCTACCTGTCTCTGTTTTTGTCTCCGTCTTTGTCTCCGACTTTGTCTCTATCTCTGTCTCTGTCTCTGTCTCTGTCTCTGTCTCTGTCTCCGTCTCTGTCTCTGTCTCTGTCTCTGTCTCTGTCTCTGTCTCTGTCTCTGTCTCTGTCTCTGTCTCTGTCTCTGTCTCTGTCTCTGTCTCTGTCTCTGTCTTTGTCTCCGTCTTTGTCTCCGTCTTTTTCAGCGTCTTTGTCTCCATCGTCGTCTTCCTCTTCGTCTCCGTCTTTGTCTCCGTCTTTGTCACCGTCTTTGTCTCCGTATTTGTCTCCGTCTGTGTCTCCATCTTTGTCTCCGTCTTTGTCTCCGTCTTTGCCTCCGTCTTTGTCTCAGCTTTTGTCTCCGTCTTTGTCTCCGTCTTTGTCTTCCTACTTGTCTCTGTTTTTGTCTCCGTCTTTGTCTCTATCTCTGTTTCTGTCTCTGTCTCTGTCTCTGTCTCTGTCTCTGTCTCTGTCTCTGTCTCTGTCTCTGTCTCAGTCTCTGTCTCTGTCTCTGTCTCTGTCTTTGTCTCTGTCCCTGTCTCTGTCTCTGTCTCTGTCTCTGTCTCTGTCTCTGTCTCTGTCTCTTTCTCTGTCTCTGTCTCTGTCTCAGCCTCTGTCTCTGTCCCTATCTCTGCCTCTGTCTCTGTCTTTGTCTCCATCTTTGTCTCCGTCTTTGTCTCCGCCTTTGTCACCATCTTTGTCTCCGTCGTCGTCTTCCTCTTCGTCTGCGTCTTTGTCTCCGTCTTTGTCTACGTCTTTGTCTACTTCTTTGTCTCCGCCTTTGTCTCCGTTCATGTCTCCTGCCCCTCTGTGTCGGTCTTTGTCTCATGCGCCTCTGTCTCTGTCTATGTCACTGTCTCTGTCTGTGTCTCTGTCTCTGTCTCTGCCTCTGCATCGGTATCTGTCTCAGTCTTTGTCTTCGTCTTTGTCTCTGTCTCTGTCTGCCTCTCTGTCTCTGTCTTTGGCTCCGTCTCTGTCTCTGTCTCTGCCTCAGTCGCTGTCTCTGTCTCTGTCTCTGTCCCTATCTCTGTCTCTGTCTCTGTTCCCGCCTCTGTCTCCGCCTCTGCCTCTGTCTCTGTCTTTGTCTCCATTTTCGTCTCCGTCTTTGTCTCCGTCTTTGTCACCGTCCTTGTCTCCGTCTTTGTCACCGTCTTTGTCTCCGTCTTTGTCTCCGTCTTTGTCTACGTCTTGGTCTACGTCTTTGTCACCGTCTTTGTCTCCGTCCATGTCTCCTGCCCCTTTGTCTCGGTCTTTGTCTCATGCACCTGTGTCTCTGTCTCTGTCTCTGTCTCTGTCTCTGACTCTGTCTCTGTCTCTGTCTCTGACTCTATCTCTGTCTCTGTTCTGTCTCTGTCTCTGTCTCTGTCTCTGCCTCTGTCTCGGTCCTTATCTCTGTCTCTGTCTCTGTTCCCGTCTCTGTCTCCGCCTCTGCCTCTGTCTCTGTCTTTGCCTCCATCTTTGTCTCCGTCTTTGTCTCCGTCCGTGTCTCTATCTTTGTCTCCGCCTTTGTCTCCGTCTTTGTCTCCGTCGTCGTCTTCCTCCTCGTCTCCGTGTTTGTCTCCGTCTTTGTCACCGTCTTTGTCTCCGTCTTTGTCTCCGTTCATGTCTCCTGCCCCTCTGTCTCGGTCTTTGTCTCATGCGCCTCTGCCTCTGTCTCTGTCTCTGTCTCTGTCTCTGTCTCTGTCTCTGTCTCTGTCTCTGTCTCTGTCTCTGTCTCTGTCTCTGTCCCTGTCTCTGTCCCTATCTCTGTTTCTGTCTCTGTTCCGGTCTCTGTCTCCGCCTCTGCCTCTGTCTCTGTCTCCGTCTTTGTCCCCGTCTTTGTCCCCGCCTTTGTCTCCGTCTTTGTCTTCCTACCTGTCTCTGTTTTTGTCTCCGTCTTTGTCTCCGACTTTGTCTCTATCTCTGTCTCTGTCTCTGTCTCTGTCTCTGTCTCTGTCTCCGTCTCTGTCTCTGTCTCTGTCTCTGTCTCTGTCTCTGTCTCTGTCTCTGTCTCTGTCTTTGTCTCCGTCCTCGTCTTCCTCTTCGTCTCCGTCTTTGTCTCCGTCTTTGTCACCGTCTTTGTCTCCGTCTTTGTCTCCGTCCGTGTCTCTATCTTTGTCTCCGCCTTTTTCTCCGTCTTTGTCTCCGTCGTCGTCTTCCTCCTCGTCTCCGTGTTTGTCTCCGTCTTTGTCACCGTCTTTGTCTCCGTCTTTGTCTCCGTTCATGTCTCCTGCCCCTCTGTCTCGGTCTTTGTCTCATGCGCCTCTGCCTCTGTCTCTGTCTCTGTGTGGGTCTCTGTCTCTGTCTCTGTCTCTGTCTCTGCCTCTGTATCGGTTTCTGTCTCTGTCTCTGTCTCTGTCTCTGTCTCTGTCTCTGTCCCTGTCTCTGTCCCTATCTCTGTTTCTGTCTCAGTTCCGGTCTCTGTCTCCGCCTCTGCCTCTGTCTCTGTCTCCGTCTTTGTCCCCGTCTTTGTCTCCGTCTTTGTCTCAGTCTTTGTCCCCGTCTTTGTCTCCGTCTTTGTCTTCCTACCTGTCTCTGTATTTGTCTCCGGCTTTGTCTCCGACTTTGTCTCTATCTCTGTCTCTGTCTCTGTCTCTGTCTCTGTCTCTGTCTCCGTCTCTGTCTCTGTCTCTGTCTCTGTCTCTGTCTCTGTCTCTGTCTCTGTCTCTGTCTCTGTCTCTGTCTCTGTCTCTGTCTCTGTCCCTGTCTCTGTCCCTATCTCTGTTTCTGTCTCTGTTCCGGTCTCTGTCTCCGCCTCTGCCTCTGTCTCTGTCTCCGTCTTTGTCCCCGTCTTTGTCCCCATCTTTGTCTCCGTCTTTGTCTTCCTACCTGTCTCTGTTTTTGTCTCCGTCTTTGTCTCCAACTTTGTCTCTATCTCTGTCTCTGTCTCTGTCTCTGTCTCTGTCTCTGTCTCCGTCTCTGTCTCTGTCTCTGTCTCTGTCTCTGTCTCTGTCTCTGTCTCTGTCTTTGTCTCCGTCCTCGTCTTCCTCTTCGTCTCCGTCTTTGTCTCCGTCTTTGTCACCGTCATTGTCTCCGTCTTTGTCTCCGTCCGTGTCTCTATCTTTGTCTCCGCCTTTGTCTCCGTCTTTGTCTCCGTCGTCGTCTTCCTCCTCGTCTCCGTGTTTGTCTCCGTCTTTGTCACCGTCTTTGTCTCCGTCTTTGTCTCCGTTCATGTCTGCTGCCCCTCTGTCTCGGTCTTTGTCTCATGCGCCTCTGCCTCTGTCTCTGTCTCTGTGTGGGTCTCTGTCTCTGTCTCTGTCTCTGCCTCTGTATCGGTTTCTGTCTCTGTCTCTGTCCCTGTCTCTGTCTCTGTCTCTGTCTCTGTCTCTGTCTCTGTCTCTGTCCCTTTCCCTTTCCCTTTCCCTGTCCCCGTCCCTGTCACTGTCTCTGTCTCCGTCTCTGTCTCTGTCACTTTCTATGTCTCTGTCTCTGTCTCTGTCTCTGTCTCTGTCTCTGCCTCTGGCTCTGTCCCTATCTCTGTCTCTGTCTCTGTTCCCGCCTCTGTCTCCGCCTCTGCCTCTGTCTCTGTCTTTGTCTCCATTTTCGTCTCCGTCTTTGTCTCCGTCTTTGTCACCGTCCTTGTCTCCGTCTTTGTCACCGTCTTTGTCTCCGTCTTTGTCTCCGTCTTTGTCTACGTCTTGGTCTACGTCTTTGTCACCGTCTTTGTCTCCGTCCATGTCTCCTGCCCCTTTGTTTCGGTCTTTGTCTCATGCACCTGTGTCTCTGTCTCTGTCTCTGTCTCTGTCTCTGACTCTGTCTCTGTCTCTGTCTCTGACTCTATCTCTGTCTCTGTTCTGTCTCTGTCTCTGTCTCTGTCTCTGCCTCTGTCTCGGTCCTTATCTCTGTCTCTGTCTCTGTTCCCGTCTCTGTCTCCGCCTCTGCCTCTGTCTCTGTCTTTGCCTCCATCTTTGTCTCCGTCTTTGTCTCCGTCCGTGTCTCTATCTTTGTCTCCGCCTTTGTCTCCGTCTTTGTCTCCGTCGTCGTCTTCCTCCTCGTCTCCGTGTTTGTCTCCGTCTTTGTCACCGTCTTTGTCTCCGTCTTTGTCTCCGTTCATGTCTCCTGCCCCTCTGTCTCGGTCTTTGTCTCATGCGCCTCTGCCTCTGTCTCTGTCTCTGTCTCTGTCTCTGTCTCTGTCTCTGTCTCTGTCTCTGTCTCTGTCTCTGTCTCTGTCTCTGTCTCTGTCTCTGTCTCTGTCTCTGTCCCTGTCTCTGTCCCTATCTCTGTTTCTGTCTCTGTTCCGGTCTCTGTCTCCGCCTCTGCCTCTGTCTCTGTCTCCGTCTTTGTCCCCGTCTTTGTCCCCGCCTTTGTCTCCGTCTTTGTCTTCCTACCTGTCTCTGTTTTTGTCTCCGTCTTTGTCTCCGACTTTGTCTCTATCTCTGTCTCTGTCTCTGTCTCTGTCTCTGTCTCTGTCTCCGTCTCTGTCTCTGTCTCTGTCTCTGTCTCTGTCTCTGTCTCTGTCTCTGTCTTTGTCTCCGTCCTCGTCTTCCTCTTCGTCTCCGTCTTTGTCTCCGTCTTTGTCACCGTCTTTGTCTCCGTCTTTGTCTCCGTCCGTGTCTCTATCTTTGTCTCCGCCTTTTTCTCCGTCTTTGTCTCCGTCGTCGTCTTCCTCCTCGTCTCCGTGTTTGTCTCCGTCTTTGTCACCGTCTTTGTCTCCGTCTTTGTCTCCGTTCATGTCTCCTGCCCCTCTGTCTCGGTCTTTGTCTCATGCGCCTCTGCCTCTGTCTCTGTCTCTGTGTGGGTCTCTGTCTCTGTCTCTGTCTCTGTCTCTGCCTCTGTATCGGTTTCTGTCTCTGTCTCTGTCTCTGTCTCTGTCTCTGTCTCTGTCCCTGTCTCTGTCCCCATCTCTGTTTCTGTCTCTGTTCCGGTCTCTGTCTCCGCCTCTGCCTCTGTCTCTGTCTCCGTCTTTGTCCCCGTCTTTGTCTCCGTCTTTGTCTCAGTCTTTGTCCCCGTCTTTGTCTCCGTCTTTGTCTTCCTACCTGTCTCTGTATTTGTCTCCGTCTTTGTCTCCGACTTTGTCTCTATCTCTGTCTCTGTCTCTGTCTCTGTCTCTGTCTCTGTCTCCGTCTCTGTCTCTGTCTCTGTCTCTGTCTCTGTCTCTGTCTCTGTCTCTGTCTCTGTCTCTGTCTCTGTCTCTGTCTCTGTCTCTGTCTCTGTCCCTGTCTCTGTCCCTATCTCTGTTTCTGTCTCTGTTCCGGTCTCTGTCTCCGCCTCTGCCTCTGTCTCTGTCTCCGTCTTTGTCCCCGTCTTTGTCCCCATCTTTGTCTCCGTCTTTGTCTTCCTACCTGTCTCTGTTTTTGTCTCCGTCTTTGTCTCCGACTTTGTCTCTATCTCTGTCTCTGTCTCTGTCTCTGTCTCTGTCTCTGTCTCCGTCTCTGTCTCTGTCTCTGTCTCTGTCTCTGTCTCTGTCTCTGTCTTTGTCTCCGTCCTCGTCTTCCTCTTCGTCTCCGTCTTTGTCTCCGTCTTTGTCACCGTCATTGTCTCCGTCTTTGTCTCCGTCCGTGTCTCTATGTTTGTCTCCGCCTTTGTCTCCGTCTTTGTCTCCGTCGTCGTCTTCCTCCTCGTCTCCGTGTTTGTCTCCGTCTTTGTCACCGTCTTTGTCTCCGTCTTTGTCTCCGTTCATGTCTCCTGCCCCTCTGTCTCGGTCTTTGTCTCATGCGCCTCTGCCTCTGTCTCTGTCTCTGTGTGGGTCTCTGTCTCTGTCTCTGTCTCTGCCTCTGTATCGGTTTCTGTCTCTGTCTCTGTCCCTGTCTCTGTCTCTGTCTCTGTCTCTGTCTCTGTCTCTGTCTCTGTCCCTTTCCCTTTCCCTTTCCCTGTCCCCGTCCCTGTCACTGTCTCTGTCTCCGTCTCTGTCTCTGTCACTTTCTATGTCTCTGTCTCTGTCTCTGTCTCTGTCTCTGTCTCTGCCTCTGGCTCTGTCCCTATCTCTGTCTCTGTCTCTGTTCCCGCCTCTGTCTCCGCCTCTGCCTCTGTCTCTGTCTTTGTCTCCATTTTCGTCTCCGTCTTTGTCTCCGTCTTTGTCACCGTCCTTGTCTCCGTCGTCGCCTTCCTCTTCGTCTGCGTCTTTGTCTCCGTCTTTGTCTACGTCTTTGTCTCCATCGTCGTCTTCCTCTCCGTCTCCGTCTTTGTCTCCGTCTTTGTCACCGACTTTGTCTCCGAATTTGTCTTCGTCCGTGTCTCTGTCTTTGTCTCCGTCCTCGTCTTCCTCTTCGTCTCCGTCTTTGTCTCCGTCTTTGTCACCGTCTTTGTCTCCGTCTTTGTCTCCGTCCGTGTCTGCGGCCCTTTGTCTCGGTCTCTGTCTCATGCGCGTCTCTCTCTGTCTCTGTCTGTGTCTCGTTCTCCGCCGCTGCCTCTGTCTCTGTCTCCGTCTTTGCCTCCGTCTTTGTCTCCGCCTTTGTCTCCGTCTTTGTCTCCGTCGTCGTCTTCCTCCTCGTCTCCGTGTTTGTCTCCGTCTTTGTCACCGTCTTTGTCTCCGTCTTTGTCTCCGTTCATGTCTCCTGCCCGTCTGTCTCGGTCTTTGTCTCATGCGCCTCTGGCTCTGTCTCTGTCTCTGTGTGGGTCTCTGTCTCTGTCTCTGTCTCTGCCTCTGTATCGGTTTCTGTCTCTGTCTCTGTCTCTGTCTCTGTCTCTGTCTCTGTCTCTGTCTGTCTCTCTGTCACTGTCTTTGGCTCCGTCTCTGTCTCTGTCTCTGCCTCAGTCGCTGTCTCTGTTTCTGTCTCTGTTCCGGTCTCTGTCTCCGCCTCTGCCTCTGTCTCTGTCTCCGTCTTTGTCCCCGTCTTTGTCTCCGTCTTTGTCTCAGTCTTTGTCCCCGTCTTTGTCTCCGTCTTTGTCTTCCTACCTGTCTCTGTTTTTGTCTCCGTCTTTGTCTCCGACTTTGTCTCTATCTCTGTCTCTGTCTCTGTCTCTGTCTCTGTCTCTGTCTCTGTCTCCGTCTCTGTCTCTGTCTCTGTCTCTGTCTCTGTCTCTGTCTCTGTCTCTGTCTCTGTCTCTGTCTCTGTCTCTGTCTCTGTCTCTGTCTCTGTCTCTGTCTCTGTCTCTGTCTCTGTCTCTGTCTCTGTCTCTGTCTCTGTCTCTGTCTTTGCCTCCGTCTATGTCTCCATCTTTGTCTCCGCCTTTGTCTCCGTCTTTGTCTCCGCCGTCGTCTTCCTCTCCGTCTCCGTCTTTGTCTCCGTCTTTGTCACCGACATTGTCTCCGAATTTGTCTCCGTCCGTGTCTCTGTCTTTGTCTCCGTCCTCGTCTTCCTCTTCGTCTCCGCCTTTGTCTCCGTCTTTGTCACCGTCTTTGTCTCCGTCTTTGTCTCCGTCCGTGTCTCTATCTTTGTCTCCGCCTTTGTCTCCGTCTTTGCCTCCGTCGTCGTCTTCCTCCTCGTCTCCGTGTTTGTCACCGTCTTTGTCACCGTCTTTGTCTCCGTCTTTGTCTCCGTTCATGTCTCCTGCCCCTCTGTGTCGGTCTTTGTCTCATGCGCCTCTGCCTCTGTCTCTGTCTCTGTGTGGGTCTCTGTCTCTGTCTCTGTCTCTGTCTCTGCCTCTGTATCGGTTTCTGTCTCTGTCTCTGTCTCTGTCTCTGTCTCTGTCCCTGTCTCTGTCCCTATCTCTGTTTCTGTCTCTGTTCCGGTCTCTGTCTCCGCCTCTGCCTCTGTCTCTGTCTCCGTCTTTGTCCCCATCTTTGTCCCCGTCTTTGTCTCCGTCTTTGTCTTCCTACCTGTCTCTGTTTTTGTCTCCGTCTTTGTCTCCGACTTTGTCTCTATCTCTGTCTCTGTCTCTGTCTCTGTCTCTGTCTCTGTCTCTGTCTCTGTCTCTGTCTCCGTCTCTGTCTCTGTCTCTGTCTCTGTCTCTGTCTCTGTCTCTGTCTCTGTCTCTGTCTCTGTCTCTGTCTCTGTCTCTGTCTCTGTCTCTGTCTCTGTCTCTGTCTCTGTCTCTGTCTTTGTCTCCGTCTTTGTCTCCGTCTTTTTCAGCGTCTTTGTCTCCATCGTCGTCTTCCTCTTCGTCTCCGTCTTTGTCTCCGTCTTTGTCACCGTCTTTGTCTACGTATTTGTCTCCGTCTGTGTCTCCATCTTTGTCTCCGTCTTTGTCTCCGTCTTTGCCTCCGTCTTTGTCTCAGCCTTTGTCTCCGTCTTTGTCTCCGTCTTTGTCTTCCTACTTGTCTCTGTTTTTGTCTCCGTCTTTGTCTCTATCTCTGTTTCTGTCTCTGTCTCTGTCTCTGTCTCTGTCTCTGTCTCAGTCTCTGTCTCTGTCTCTGTCTCTGTCTCTGTCTCTGTCCCTGTCTCTGTCTCTGTCTCTGTCTCTGTCTCTGTCTCTTTCTCTGTCTCTGTCTCTGTCTCAGCCTCTGTCTCTGTCCCTATCTCTGCCTCTGTCTCTGTCTTTGTCTCCATCTTTGTCTCCGTCTTTGTCTCCGCCTTTGTCACCATCTTTGTCTCCGTCGTCGTCTTCCTCTTCGTCTGCGTCTTTGTCTCCGTCTTTGTCTACGTCTTTGTCTACTTCTTTGTCTCCGCCTTTGTCTCCGTCCATGTCTCCTGCCCCTCTGTGTCGGTCTCTGTCTCATGCGCCTCTGTCTCTGTCTCTCTCTTTCCCTCTATCTCTGCCCCTTTCCCTGTCCCCGTCCCTGTCACTGTCTCTGTCTCTGTCTCTGTCTCTGTCTCTGTCCCTGTCTCTGTCTCGGTCTCTGTCTCCGTCTTTGTCTCCGTCTTTGTGTCCGTCTTTGTCTCCGTCTTTGTCTCCGTCTTCGTTTTCCTCTTTGTTTCCGACTTTGTCTCCGTCTTTGTCTCCTGCCCCAAGGGTCACCGCCTTTGTCACCTGCCGCTCTGTTTCTGTCGCTCTCTCTGTCTCTGTCTGTGTCTCTGTCTCCGTCTCTGTCTCTGTCACTTTCTATGTCTCTGTCTCTGTCTCTGTCTCTGTCTCTGCCTCTGTCTCTGTCCCCATCTCTGTCTCTGTCTCTGTTCCCGCCTCTGTCTCCGCCTCTGCCTCTGTCTCTGTCTTTGTCTCCATTTTCGTCTCCGTCTTTGTCTCCGTCTTTGTCACCGTCCTTGTCTCCGTCGTCGCCTTCCTCTACGTCTGCGTCTTTGTCTCCGTCTTTGTCTACGTCTTTGTCTCCGTCGTCGTCTTCCTCTCCGTCTCCGTCTTTGTCTCCGTCTTTGTCACCGACTTTGTCTCCGAATTTGTCTCCGTCCGTGTCTCTGTCTTTGTCTCCGTCCTCGTCTTCCTCTTCGTCTCCGTCTTTGTCTCCGTCTTTGTCACCGTCTTTGTCTCCGTCTTTGTCTCCGTCCGTGTCTCTATCTTTGTCTCCGCCTTTGTCTCCGTCTTTGTCACCGTCTTTGTCTCCGTCTTTGTCTCCGTCTTTGTCTCCGTCTTTGTCTCCATCGTCGTCTTCCTCTTCGTCTCCGTCTTTGTCTCCGTCTTTGTCACCGTCTTTGTCTCCGTATTTGTCTCCGTCTGTGTCTCCATCTTTGTCTCCGTCTTTGTCTCCGTCTTTGCCTCCGTCTTTGTCTCAGCCTTTGTCTCCGTCTTTGTCTCCGTCTTTGTCTACGTCTTTGTCTACTTCTTTGTCTCCGCCTTTGTCTCCGTCCATGTCTCCTGCCCCTCTGTGTCGGTCTTTGTCTCATGCGCCTCTGTCTCTGTCTTTGTCTCCATTTTCGTCTCCGTCTTTGTCTCCGTCTTTGTCACCGTCCTTGTCTCCGTCGTCGCCTTCCTCTTCGTCTGCGTCTTTGTCTCCGTCTTTGTCTACGTCTTTGTCTCCGTCGTCGTCTTCCTCTCCGTCTCCGTCTTTGTCTCCGTCTTTGTCACCGACTTTGTCTCCGAATTTGTCTCCGTCCGTGTCTCTGTCTTTGTCTCCGTCCTCGTCTTCCTCTTCGTCTCCGTCTTTGTCTCCGTCTTTGTCTCCGTCCGTGTCTCCGGCCTTTTGTCTCGGTCTCTGTCTCATGCGCGTCTCTCTCTGTCTCTGTCTCTGTCTGTGTCTCGTTCTCCGCCTCTGCCTCTGTCTCTGTCTCCGTCTTTGCCTCCGTCTTTGTCTCCGTCCGTGTCTCCGTCTTTGTCTCCGTCCTCGTCTTCCTCTTCGTCTCCGCCTTTGTCTCCGTCTTTGTCACCGTCTTTGTCTCCGTCTTTGTCTCCGTCGTCGTCTTCTTCTGCGTCTCCGTCTTTGTCTCCGTCTTTGTCTCCGTCTTTGTCTCCGTCTTTGCCTCCGTCTGTGTCTCCATCTTTGTCTCCGCCTTTGTCTCCGTCTTTGTCTCCGTCGTCGTCTTCCTCTTCGTCTCCGTCTTTGTCTCCGTCTTTGTCACCGACTTTGTCTCCGTATTTGTCTCCGTCCGTGTCTCTGCCTTTGTCTCCGTCCTCGTCTTCCTCTTCGTCTCCGCCTTTGTCTCCGTCTTTGTCACCGTCTTTGTCTCCGTCGTCGTCTTCCTCTGCGTCTCCGTATTTGTCTCCGTCTGTGTCTCCATCTTTGTCTCCGTCTTTGTCTCCGTCTTTGTCTCCGTCTTTGTCTCCGTCTTCGTTTTCCTCTTTGTTTCCGACCTTGTCACCGCCTTTGTCTGCTGCCCCTCTATCTCTGCCTCTGTCTCATATGCCTCTGTCTCTGTCTATGTCTCTGTCTCTGTCTCTGTCTCTGTCTCTGTCTCTGTCTCTGTCTCTGTCTCTGTCTCTGTCTCTGTCTCTGTCTCTGTCTCTGTCTCAGTCTCTGTCTCTGTCTCTGTATCTGTCTCTGTCCCTGTCTGTGTCTCTGCCTCTGTCTCCGTCCCCGTCTCTGTCTCCGTCTCCGTCTCTGTCTCTGTCTCTGTCTCTGTCTCTGTCTCTGTCTCTGTCTCTGTCTGTGTCTCTGTCTCTGCCTCTGCCTCTGTATCGGTATCTGTCTCCGCCTTTGTCTTCATCTTTGTCTCTGTCATTGTCTCCGTCTTTGTCTCCTGCCCCTCTGTCTCCGTCTCTCCCTTTCCCACTGTCTCTGTCCCTGTCCCTGTCCCTGTCCCTGTCCCTGTCTCCGTCTCCGTCTCTGTCTCTGTCTCTGTCTATGTCTCTGTCTCTGTCTCTGTCTCCGTCTCCGTCTCTGTCTCTGTCTCTGTCTCCGTCTCTGTCTCTGTCTCTGTCTCTGTCTCTGTCTCTGTCTCTGTCTCTGTCTCTGTCTCTGTCTCTGCCTCTGTTTCTGCCCTGTCTCTATCTCTGTCTCTGTCGCTGTCTCTGCCTCTGTCTCAGTCCCTGCGTCTGTCTCCGTCTTTGTCTCCGTCTCTGTCTCTGTCTCTGGCTCTGTCTCTGTCTCTGTCTCTGCCTCTGTCGCTGTCTCTCCCTCTGCCTCCGTCTCTGTCTCCGTCTGTGCCTCTGTCTCTGTCTCTGGGTCTCTGTCTGTGTGTCTCTGCCTCTGTCTCCTTGTCTCTGTCTCTGCATCTCTGCATCCGTGCCTATGTCTCTATGTCCCTGTCTCTGTCTCTGTCTGTGTCTCTGTGTCTGTCTCTGCCTCTGTGTCCGTCTGTGTCTCTGTCTCTGTGTCTCTGTCTCTGCATCTCTGTCTCTGTGTCTTCGTCTCTGTGTCTCTGCCTCTGTCATTGTGTCTCGGTCTCTGTGAATCTCTCTGTCTCTGTCTCTGTGTCCCTGTCTCTGGGTCTCTGTCTGAGTGTCTCTGCCTCTGTCTCTTTGTCTCTCTATCAGTTTCTCTGCCTCCGTGCCTATGTCTCTGTGTCTCTGCCTCTGTCTCTGTCTCTGTCTCTGTCTCTGTCTCTGTCTCTGTCTGTGTCTCTGTCTCTGTCTCTGTCGCTGTCTCTCCCTCTGTCTCTGTCTCTGTCTCCGTCCCTGGCTCTGTCTCTGCCTCTGTCTCCATCTCTGTCTCTGTCTCTGCCTCTATCTCCGTCTCCGTCTCTGTCTCTGTCTCTGTCTCTGTCTCTGTCTCAGCCTCTGTCTCTGTTTCTGTCTCTGTCTCTGCCTCTATCTCCGTCTCCGTCTCTGTCTCTGTCTCGGTCTCTGTCTCTGTCTCAGCCTCTGTCTCTGTCTCTGTCTCTGTCTCTTCCTCGGTCTGTGTCTCTGTCTCTGCCTCTGTCTCTGTCTCTGTCTCTGTCTCTGTCTCTGTCTCTGTCTCTGTCTCTGTCTCTGTCCCTGTCCCTCTCCCTGTCACTGTCGCTGTCTCTGTCCCTGTCTCTTTCTATGCCTCTGTCTCTGTCTCTGTCTCCTTCTCTCTCTCTGTCTCTGTCTCCGTCTCTGTCTCTGTTTCTGTCTGTTTCTCTGTCTCTGTCTCTGTCTCTGTCTCTGTCTCTGTCTCTGTCTCTGTCTCTCTCTCTGTCTCTGTCTCTGTCTCTGTCTCTGTCTCTGTCTCTGTCTCTGTCTCTGTCTCTGCCTCTGTATCGGTTTCTGTCTCTGTCTCTGTCCCTGTCTCTGTCTCTGTCTCTGCCTCTGTCTCTGTCTCTGTCTCTGTCCCTTTCCCTTTCCCTTTCCCTGTCCCCGTCCCTGTCACTGTCTCTGTCTCTGTCTCTGTCACTTTCTATGTCTCTGTCTCTGTCTCTGTCTCTGTCTCTGTCTCTGTCTCTGCCTCTGGCTCTGTCCCTATCTCTGTCTCTGTCTCTGTTCCCGCCTCTGTCTCCGCCTCTGCCTCTGTCTCTGTCTTTGTCTCCATTTTCGTCTCCGTCTTTGTCTCCGTCTTTGTCACCGTCCTTGTCTCCGTCGTCGCCTTCCTCTTCGTCTGCGTCTTTGTCTCCGTCTTTGTCTACGTCTTTGTCTCCATCGTCGTCTTCCTCTCCGTCTCCGTCTTTGTCTCCGTCTTTGTCACCGACTTTGTCTCCGAATTTGTCTCCGTCCGTGTCTCTGTCTTTGTCTCCGTCCTCGTCTTCCTCTTCGTCTCCGTCTTTGTCTCCGTCTTTGTCACCGTCTTTGTCTCCGTCTTTGTCTCCGTCCGTGTCTCCGGCCCTTTGTCTCGGTCTCTGTCTCATGCGCGTCTCTCTCTGTCTCTGTCTGTGTCTCGTTCTCCGCCTCTGCCTCTGTCTCTGTCTCCGTCTTTGCCTCCGTCTTTGTCTCCGCCTTTGTCTCCGTCTTTGTCTCCGTCGTCGTCTTCCTCCTCGTCTCCGTGTTTGTCTCCGTCTTTGTCACCGTCTTTGTCTCCGTCTTTGTCTCCGTTCATGTCTCCTGCCCGTCTGTCTCGGTCTTTGTCTCATGCGCCTCTGGCTCTGTCTCTGTCTCTGTGTGGGTCTCTGTCTCTGTCTCTGTCTCTGCCTCTGTATCGGTTTCTGTCTCTGTCTCTGTCTCTGTCTCTGTCTCTGTCTCTGTCTGTCTCTCTGTCTCTGTCTTTGGCTCCGTCTCTGTCTCTGTCTCTGCCTCAGTCGCTGTCTCTGTTTCTGTCTCTGTTCCGGTCTCTGTCTCCGCCTCTGCCTCTGTCTCTGTCTCCGTCTTTGTCCCCGTCTTTGTCTCCGTCTTTGTCTCAGTCTTTGTCCCCGTCTTTGTCTCCGTCTTTGTCTTCCTACCTGTCTCTGTTTTTGTCTCCGTCTTTGTCTCCGACTTTGTCTCCATCTCTGTCTCTGTCTCTGTCTCTGTCTCTGTCTCTGTCTCCGTCTCTGTCTCTGTCTCTGTCTCTGTCTCTGTCTCTGTCTCTGTCTCTGTCTCTGTCTCTGTCTCTGTCTCTGTCTCTGTCTCTGTCTCTGTCTCTGTCTCTGTCTCTGTCTCTGTCTCTGTCTCTGTCTTTGCCTCCGTCTATGTCTCCATCTTTGTCTCCGCCTTTGTCTCCGTCTTTGTCTCCGCCGTCGTCTTCCTCTCCGTCTCCGTCTTTGTCTCCGTCTTTGTCACCGACATTGTCTCCGAATTTGTCTCCGTCCGTGTCTCTGTCTTTGTCTCCGTCCTCGTCTTCCTCTTCGTCTCCGCCTTTGTCTCCGTCTTTGTCACCGTCTTTGTCTCCGTCTTTGTCTCCGTCCGTGTCTCTATCTTTGTCTCCGCCTTTGTCTCCGTCTTTGCCTCCGTCGTCGTCTTCCTCCTCGTCTCCGTGTTTGTCACCGTCTTTGTCACCGTCTTTGTCTCCGTCTTTGTCTCCGTTCATGTCTCCTGCCCCTCTGTGTCGGTCTTTGTCTCATGCGCCTCTGCCTCTGTCTCTGTCTCTGTGTTGGTCTCTGTCTCTGTCTCTGTCTCTGTCTCTGCCTCTGTATCGGTTTCTGTCTCTGTCTCTGTCTCTGTCTCTGTCTCTGTCCCTGTCTCTGTCCCTATCTCTGTTTCTGTCTCTGTTCCGGTCTCTGTCTCCGCCTCTGCCTCTGTCTCTGTCTCCGTCTTTGTCCCCGTCTTTGTCCCCGTCTTTGTCTCCGTCTTTGTCTTCCTACCTGTCTCTGTTTTTGTCTCCGTCTTTGTCTCCGACTTTGTCTCTATCTCTGTCTCTGTCTCTGTCTCTGTCTCGGTCTCTGTCTCTGTCTCTGTCTCCGTCTCTGTCTCTGTCTCTGTCTCTGTCTCTGTCTCTGTCTCTGTCTCTGTCTCTGTCTCTGTCTCTGTCTCTGTCTCTGTCTTTGTCTCCGTCTTTGTCTCCGTCTTTTTCAGCGTCTTTGTCTCCATCGTCGTCTTCCTCTTCGTCTCCGTCTTTGTCTCCGTCTTTGTCACCGTCTTTGTCTACGTATTTGTCTCCGTCTGTGTCTCCATCTTTGTCTCCGTCTTTGTCTCCGTCTTTGCCTCCGTCTTTGTCTCAGCCTTTGTCTCCGTCTTTGTCTCCGTCTTTGTCTTCCTACTTGTCTCTGTTTTTGTCTCCGTCTTTGTCTCTATCTCTGTTTCTGTCTCTGTCTCTGTCTCTGTCTCTGTCTCTGTCTCTGTCCCTGTCTCTGTCTCGGTCTCTGTCTCCGTCTTTGTCTCCGTCTTTGTGTCCGTCTTTGTCTCCGTCTTTGTCTCCGTCTTCGTTTTCCTCTTTGTTTCCGACTTTGTCTCCGTCTTTGTCTCCTGCCCCAAGGGTCACCGCCTTTGTCACCTGCCGCTCTGTTTCTGTCGCTCTCTCTGTCTCTGTCTGTGTCTCTGTCTCCGTCTCTGTCTCTGTCACTTTCTATGTCTCTGTCTCTGTCTCTGTCTCTGTCTCTGCCTCTGTCTCTGTCCCCATCTCTGTCTCTGTCTCTGTTCCCGCCTCTGTCTCCGCCTCTGCCTCTGTCTCTGTCTTTGTCTCCATTTTCGTCTCCGTCTTTGTCTCCGTCTTTGTCACCGTCCTTGTCTCCGTCGTCGCCTTCCTCTACGTCTGCGTCTTTGTCTCCGTCTTTGTCTACGTCTTTGTCTCCGTCGTCGTCTTCCTCTCCGTCTCCGTCTTTGTCTCCGTCTTTGTCACCGACTTTGTCTCCGAATTTGTCTCCGTCCGTGTCTCTGTCTTTGTCTCCGTCCTCGTCTTCCTCTTCGTCTCCGTCTTTGTCTCCGTCTTTGTCACCGTCTTTGTCTCCGTCTTTGTCTCCGTCCGTGTCTCTATCTTTGTCTCCGCCTTTGTCTCCGTCTTTGTCACCGTCTTTGTCTCCGTCTTTGTCTCCGTCTTTGTCTCCGTCTTTGTCTCCGTCGTCGTCTTCCTCTGCGTCTCCGTCTTTGTCTCCGTCTTTGTCACCGACATTGTCTCCGAATTTGTCTCCGTCCGTGTCTCTGTCTTTGTCTCCGTCCTCGTCTTCCTCTTCGTCTCCGTCTTTGTCTCCGTCTTTGTCACCGTCTTTGTCTCCGTCTTTGTCTCCGTCCGTGTCTCTATCTTTGTCTCCGCCTTTGTCTCCGTCTTTGTCTCCATCGTCGTCTTCCTCTTCGTCTCCGTCTTTGTCTCCGTCTTTGTCACCGACTTTGTCTCCGTATTTGTCTCCGTCTGTGTCTCCATCTTTGTCTCCGTCTTTGTCTCCGTCTTTGCCTCCGTCTTTGTCTCAGCCTTTGTCTCCGTCTTTGTCTCCGTCTTTGTCTTCCTACTTGTATCTGTTTTTGTCTCCGTCTTTGTCTCTATCTCTGTTTCTGTCTCTGTCTCTGTCTCTGTCTCAGTCTCTGTCTCTGTCTCTTTCTCTGTCTCTGTCTCTGTCTCAGCCTCTGTCTCTGTCCCTATCTCTGCCTCTGTCTCTGTCTTTGTCTCCATCTTTGTCTCCGTCTTTGTCTCCGCCTTTGTCACCATCTGTGTCTCCGTCGTCGTCTTCCTCTTCGTCTGCGTCTTTGTCTCCGTCTTTGTCTACGTCTTTGTCTACTTCTTTGTCTCCGCCTTTGTCTCCGTCCATGTCTCCTGCCCCTCTGTGTCGGTCTTTGTTTCATGCGCCTCTGTCTCTGTCTATGTCTCTGTCTCTGTCTGTGTCTCTGTCTCTGTCTCTGCCTCTGCATCGGTATCTGTCTCAGTCTTTGTCTTCGTCTTTGTCTCTGTCATTTTCTCCGTCTTTGTCTCCTGCCCCTCTGTCTCCGTCTCCCTCTTTCCCTCTATCTCTGTCCCTTTCCCTGTCCCCGTCCCTGTCACTGTCTCTGTCTCTGTCTCTGTCTCTGTCTCTGTCTCTGTCTCTGTCTCTGTCTCTGTCTGTCTCTGTCTCTGCCTCAGTCGCTGTCTCTGTCTCTGTCTCTGTCCCTATCTCTGTCTCTGTCTCTGTTCCCGCCTCTGTCTCCGCCTCTGCCTCTGTCTCTGTCTTTGTCTCCATTTTCGTCTCCGTCTTTGTCTCCGTCTTTGTCACCGTCCTTGTCTCCGTCGTCGCCTTCCTCTTCGTCTGCGTCTTTGTCTCCGTCTTTGTCTACGTCTTTGTCTCCGTCGTCGTCTTCCTCTCCGTCTCCGTCTTTGTCTCCGTCTTTGTCACCGACTTTGTCTCCGAATTTGTCTCCGTCCGTGTCTCTGTCTTAGTCTCCGTCCTCGTCTTCCTCTTCGTCTCCGTCTTTGTCTCCGTCTTTGTCTCCGTCCGTGTCTCCGGCCTTTTGTCTCGGTCTCTGTCTCATGCGCGTCTCTCTCTGTCTCTGTCTCTGTCTGTGTCTCGTTCTCCGCCTCTGCCTCTGTCTCTGTCTCCGTCTTTGCCTCCGTCTTTGTCTCCGTCCGTGTCTCCGTCTTTGTCTCCGTCCTCGTCTTCCTCTTCGTCTCCGCCTTTGTCTCCGTCTTTGTCACCGTCTTTGTCTCCGTCTTTGTCTCCGTCGTCGTCTTCTTCTGCGTCTCCGTCTTTGTCTCCGTCTTTGTCTCCGTCTTTGTCTCCGTCTTTGCCTCCGTCTGTGTCTCCATCTTTGTCTCCGCCTTTGTCTCCGTCTTTGTCTCCGTCGTCGTCTTCCTCTTCGTCTCCGTCTTTGTCTCCGTCTTTGTCACCGACTTTGTCTCCGTATTTGTCTCCGTCCGTGTCTCTGCCTTTGTCTCCGTCCTCGTCTTCCTCTTCGTCTCCGTCCTTGTCTCCGTCTTTGTCACCGTCTTTGTCTCCGTCTTTGTCTCCGTCCGTGTCTCCAGCCCTTTGTCTCGGTCTCTGTCTCATGCGCGTCTCTCTCTGTCTCTGTCTCTGTCTGTGTCTCTGTCTCCGCCTCTGCCTCTGTCTCTGTCTCCGTCTTTGTCTCCGTCCTCGTCTTCCTCTTCGTCTCCGCCTTTGTCTCCGTCTTTGTCACCGTCTTTGTCTCCGTCTTTGTCTCCGTCGTCGTCTTCCTCTGCGTCTCCGTCTTTGCCTCCGTCTGTGTCTCCATCTTTGTCTCCGCCTTTGTCTCCGTCTTTGTCTCCGTCGTCGTCTTCCTCTTCGTCTCCGTCTTTGTCTCCGTCTTTGTCACCGACTTTGTCTCCGTATTTGTCTCCGTCCGTGTCTCTGCCTTTGTCTCCGTCCTCGTCTTCCTCTTCGTCTCCGTCCTTGTCTCCGTCTTTGTCACCGTCTTTGTCTCCGTCTTTGTCTCCGTCCGTGTCTCCAGCCCTTTGTCTCGGTCTCTGTCTCATGCGCGTCTCTCTCTGTTTCTGTCTCTGTCTGTGTCTCTGTCTCCGCCTCTGCCTCTGTCTCTGTCTCCGTCTTTGTCTCCGTCCTCGTCTTCCTCTTCGTCTCCGCCTTTGTCTCCGTCTTTGTCACCGTCTTTGTCTCCGTCTTTGTCTCCGTCGTCGTCTTCCTCTGCGTCTCCGTATTTGTCTCCGTCTGTGTCTCCATCTTTGTCTCCGTCTTTGTCTCCGTCTTTGTCTCCGTCTTTGTCTCCGTCTTTGTCTCCGTCTTCGTTTTCCTCTTTGTTTCCGACCTTGTCACCGCCTTTGTCTGCTGCCCCTCTATCTCTGTCTCTGTACCTGTCTCTGTCTCCGTCTCCGTCTCTGTCTCTGTCTCTGTCTCTGTCTCTGTCTCTGTATCTGTCTCTGTCTCCATCTCTGTCCCTGTCTCTGTCTCTGTCTCTGTCCCTGTCTCTGACTCTGTCCCCGTCTCTGTCTCCGCCTCTGCCTCTGTCTCTGTCTCCGTCTTTGTCTCCGTCTTTGTCTCCGTCTTTGCCTCCGTCTTTGTCTCCGTCTTTGCCTCCGTCTTTGTCTCAGTCTTTGTCTCCGTCTTTGTCTCCGTCTTTGTCTTCCTATTTATCTCTGTTTTAGTCTCCGTCTTTTTCTCCGTCTTTGTCTCTGTCTCCGTCTCTGTCTCTGTCTCTGTCTCTGTCTCCGTCTCTGTCTCTGCCTCTGTCTCTGTCTCCGTCTTTGCCTCCGTCTTTGTCTCCGTCCGTGTCTCCGTCTTTGTCTCCATTCTCGTTTTCCTCTTCGTCTCCGCCTTTGTCTCCGTCTTTGTCACCGTCTTTGTCTCCGTCTTTGTCTCCGTCCTCGTCTTCCTCTTCGTATCCGCCTTTGTCTCCGTCTTTGTCACCGTCTTTGTCTCATGCGCCTCTGTCTCTGTCTCTGTCTATGTCTCTATCTCTGCCTCTGTATCGGGCTCTGTCCCTGTCCCTGTCCCTGTCTCTGTCTCTGTCTCTGTCCCTGTCTCTGTCTCTGTCCCCGTCTCTGTCTCCGCCTCCGTGTCTGTCTCTGTCTCTGTCTCTGGCTCCATCTCTGTCGCTGTCTCAGTCTCTGTCTCTGTCTCTGTCTCTGTCTCCGTCTCTGCCTCTGTCTCTGTCCCTATCTCTGTTCCTGTCTCTGTTCCCGTCTCTGTCTCCGCCTCTGCCTCTGTCTCTGTCTTTGTCTCCATCATTGTCTCCGTCTTTGTCTCCGTCTTTGTCACCGTCTTTGTCTCCGTCGTCGTCTTCCTCTTCGTCTGCGACTTTGTCTCCGTCTTTGTCTACGTCTTTGTCTACGTCTTTGTCTCCGTCTGTGTCTCCGTCCATGTCTCCTGCCCTTCTGTCTCGGACTTTGTCTCATGCGATTCTGTCTCTGTCTCTGTCTCTGTCTCTGTCTCTGTCTCTGTCTCTGTCTCTGTCTCTGTCTCTGTCTCTGTCTCTGTCTCTGTCTCCGTCTCTGCCTCTGTCTCTGTCCCTATCTCTGTCTCTGTGTCTGTTCCCGTCTCTGTCTCCGCCTCTGCCTCTGTCTCTGTCTTTGTCTCCATCTTTGTCTCCGTCTTTGTCTCCGTCTTTGTCACCGTCTTTGTCTCCGTCGTCGTCTTCCTCTTCGTCTGCGTCTTTGTCTCCGTCTTTGTCTACGTCTTTGTCTACGTCTTTGTCTCCGTCTTTGTCTCCGTCCGTGTCTCCTGCCCCTCTGTCTCGGTCTTTGTCTCATATGCCTCTGTCTCTGTCTATGTCTCTGTCTCTGTCTCTGTCTCTGTCTGTGTCTCTGTCTCTGTCTCTGTGTCTCTGTCTCTGTCTCTGCCTCTGCCTCTGTCTCTGCCTCTGTCTCTGTCCCTATCTCTGTCTCTGTCTCTGTTCCCGCCTCTATCTCCGCCTCTGCCCCTGTCTCGGTCTTTGTCTCCATCTTCGTCTCCGTCTTTGTCACCGTCTTTGTCTCCGTCGTTGTCTTCCTCTTCGTCTGCGTCTTTGTCTCCGTCTTTGTCTACGTCTTTGTCTACTTCTTTGTCTCCGCCTTTGTCTCCGTCCATGTCTCCTGCCCCTCTGTGTCGGTCTTTGTCTCATGCGCCTCCGTCTCTGTCTATGTCTCTGTCTCTGTCTGTGTCTCTGCCTCTGCATCCGTATCTGTCTCAGTCTTTGTCTTCGTCTTTGTCTCCTGCCCCTCTGTCTCGGTCTTTGTCTCATATGCCTCTGTCTCTGTCTATGTCTCTGTCTCTGTCTCTGTCTCTGTCTCTGTCTCTGTCTCTGTCTCTGTCTCTGTCTGTGTCTCTGTCTCTGTCTCTGTCTCTGTCTCTGACTCTGTCTCTGTCTCTGTCTCTGTCTCTGTCTCTGTCTCTGTCTCCGTCTCTGCCTCTGTCTCTGTCCCTATCTCTGTCTCTGTGTCTGTTCCCGTCTCTGTCTTCGCCTCTGCCTCTGTCTCTGTCTTTGTCTCCATCTTTGTCTCCGTCTTTGTCTCCGTCTTTGTCACCGTCTTTGTTTCCGTCGTCGTCTTCCTCTTCGTCTGCGTCTGTCTCCGTCTTTGTCTCCGTCTCTGTCTCTGTCTCTGTCTCTGTCTCTGTCTCTGTCTCTGTCTCCGTCCCTGGCTCTGTCTCTGCCTCTGTCTCCATCTCTGTCTCTGTCTCTGCCTCTATCTCCGTCTCCGTCTCTGTCTCTGTCTCTGTCTATGTCTCTGTCTCTGTCTCTGTCTCCGTCTCCGTCTCTGTCTCTGTCTCTGTCTCCGTCTCTGTCTCTGTCTCTGTCTCTGTCTCTGTCTCTGTCTCTGTCTCTGTCTCTGCCTCTGTTTCTGCCCTGTCTCTATCTCTGTCTCTGTCGCTGTCTCTGCCTCTGTCTCAGTCCCTGCGTCTGTCTCCGTCTTTGTCTCCGTCTCTGTCTCTGTCTCTGGCTCTGTCTCTGTCTCTGTCTCTGCCTCTGTCGCTGTCTCTCCCTCTGCCTCCGTCTCTGTCTCCGTCTGTGCCTCTGTCTCTGTCTCTGGGTCTCTGTCTGTGTGTCTCTGCCTCTGTCTCCTTGTCTCTGTCTCTGCATCTCTGCATCCGTGCCTATGTCTCTATGTCCCTGTCTCTGTCTCTGTCTGTGTCTCTGTGTCTGTCTCTGCCTCTGTCTCCGTCTGTGTCTCTGTCTCTGTGTCTCTGTCTCTGCATCTCTGTCTCTGTGTCTTCGTCTCTGTGTCTCTGCCTCTGTCATTGTGTCTCGGTCTCTGTGAATCTCTCTGTCTCTGTCTCTGTGTCCCTGTCTCTGGGTCTCTGTCTGAGTGTCTCTGCCTCTGTCTCTTTGTCTCTCTATCAGTTTCTCTGCCTCCGTGCCTCTGTCTCTGTGTCTCTGCCTCTGTCTCTGTCTCTGTCTCTGTCTCTGTCTCTGTCTCTGTCTCTGTCTCTGTCTCTGTCTCTGTCGCTGTCTCTCCCTCTGTCTCTGTCTCTGTCTCCGTCCCTGGCTCTGTCTCTGCCTCTGTCTCCATCTCTGTCTCTGTCTCTGCCTCTATCTCCGTCTCCGTCTCTGTCTCTGTCTCTGTCTCTGTCTCTGTCTCAGCCTCTGTCTCTGTCTCTGTCTCTGTCTCTTCCTCGGTCTGTGTCTCTGTCTCTGCCTCTGTCTCTGTCTCTGTCTCTGTCTCTGTCTCTGTCTCTGTCTCTGTCTCTGTCCCTGTCCCTCTCCCTGTCACTGTCGCTGTCTCTGTCCCTGTCTCTTTCTATGCCTCTGTCTCTGTCTCTGTCTCCTTCTCTGTCTCTGTCTCTGTCTCCGTCTCTGTCTCTGTTTCTGTCTGTTTCTCTGTCTCTGTCTCTGTCTCTGTCTCTGTCTCTGTCTCTGTCTCTGTCTCTCTCTCTGTCTCTGTCTCTGTCTCTGTCTCTGTCTCTGTCTCTGTCTCTGTCTCTGTCTCTGTCTCCGTCTCTGTCTCTGTCTCTGTCTCTGTCTCTGTCTCTGTCTCTGTCTCTGTCTCTGCCTCTGTCTCTGCCCTGTCTCTATCTCTGTCTCTGTCGCTGTCTCTGCCTCTGTCTCAGTCCCTGCGTCTGTCTCCGTCTTTGTCTCCGTCTCTGTCTCTGTCTCTGTCTCTGTCTCTGCCTCTGTCGCTGTGTCTCCCTCTGTCTCTGTCTGTGTCTCTGTCTCTGCCTCCGTCTCTGTGTCTGTCTCTGCCTCTGTCTCCGTCTCTGTCTCTGTCTCTGTCTCTGTCTCTGTCTCTGTCTCTGTCTCTGTCTCTCTCTCTGTCTCTGTCTCGGTCTCTGTCTCTGTCTCTGTCTCTGTCTCTGTCTTTGTCTCTGTCTCTGTCTCTGTCTCTGTCTCTGTCTATGTCTCTGTCTCTGTCTCTCTGTCTGTCTCTGTCTCTGTCTCTGTCTCTGTCTCTGTCTCTGTCTATGTCTCTGTCTCTGTCTCTGTCTCCGTCTCTGTCTCTGTCTCTGTCTCTGTCTCTGTCTCTGTCTCTGTCTCTGCCTCTGTCTCTGCCCTGTCCCTATCTCGGTCTCTGTCGCTGTCTCTGCCTCTGTCTCAGTCCCTGCGTCTGTCTCCGTCTTTGTCTCCGTCTCTGTCTCTGTCTCTGTCTCTGTCTCTGCCTCTGTCGCTGTGTCTCCCTCTGTCTCTGTCTCTGTCTCTGTCTCCGCCTCCGTCTCTGTGTCTGTCTCTGCCTCTGTCTCCGTCTCTGTCTCTGTCTCTGTCTCTGTCTCTGTCTCTCTCTCTGTCTCTGTCTCTGTCTCTGTCTCTGTCTCTGTCTCTGTCTCTGTCTCCGTCTCTCTCTCTGTCTCCGTCTCTCTCCCTGTCTCTGTCTCTGTCTCTGTCTCTGTCTCTGTCTCTGTCTCCGTCTCTGTCTCTGTCTCTGTCTCTGTCTCTGTCTCTGTCTCTGTCTCTGTCTCTGTCTCTGTCTCAGTCTCTGTCTCTGTCTCTGTCTCTGTCTCTGTCTCTGTCTCTGTCTCTGTCTCTGCCTCTGTCTCTGCCCTGTCTCTATCTCTGTCTCTGTCGCTGTCTCTGCCTCTGTCTCAGTCCCTGCGTCTGTCTCCATCTTTGTCTCCGTCTTTGTCTCTGTCTCTGTCTCTGCCTCTGTCGCTGTCTCTCCCTATGTCTCTGTCTCTGTCTCTGTCTTTGGCTCTGTCTCTGCCTCTGTCTCTGTCTCTGTCTCTGTCTCTACCTCTGTCTCTGTCTCTGTCTCTGTCTGTGCCTGTGACTCTGTCTCGGTCTTTGTCTCCGTCTCTGTCTCTGTCTCTGTCTGTGTCTCTGTCTCTGTCTCTGTCTCTGTCTCTGTCTCTGTCTCTGTCTCTGTCTCTGTCTCTGTCTCTGTCTCTGTCTCTGTCTCTGTCTCTGTCTCTGTCTCTGTCTCTGTCTCTGTCTCTGTTTCTGTCTCTGTCTGTGTCTCTGTCTCTGTCTCGGTCTTTGTCTCCGTCTCTGTCTCTGTCTCTGTCTCTGTCTCTGTCTCTGTTTCTGTCTCTGTCTCTGTCTGTGTCTCTGTCTCTGTCTCTGTCTCTGTCTCTGTCTCTGTCCCTGTCTCCGTCTCTGTCTCTGTCTCTGCCTCTGTCTCTGTTTCTGTCTCTGTCTCTGTCTCTGTCTCTGTTTCTGTCTCTGTCTCTGTCTCTGTCTCAGTCTCTGTCTCTGTCTCTGTCTCTGTCCCTGTCCCTCTCCCTGTCACTGTCGCTGTCTCTGTCCCTGTCTCTTTCTATGTCTCTGTCTCTGTCTCTGTCTCTGTCTCCGTCTCTGTCTCTGTCTCTGTCTCTGTCTCTGTCTCTGTCTCTGTCTCTGCCCCTGTCCCTCACCCTGTCACTGTCGCTGTCTCTGTCCCTGTCTCTTTCTATGCCTCTGTCTCTGTCTCTGACTCTGTCTCCGTCTCCGTCTTCGTCTCCATCTCTGTCTCTGTCTCTGTCTCTCTTTCTATCTATGTCTCTGTCTCTGTCTCTGTCTCCGTCTCCGTCTCCGTCTCCATCTCTGTCCATGTCTGTGTCTCTCTTTCTATCTCTGTCTCTGTCTCTGTCTCTGCCTCCGTCTCTGTCTCCGTCTGTGCCTCTGTCTCTGTCTCTGGGTCTCTGTCTGTGTGTCTCTGCCTCTGTCTCCTTGTCTCTGTCTCTGCATCTCTGCATCCGTGCCTATGTCTCTATGTCCCTGTCTCTGTCTCTGTCTGTGTCTCTGTGTCTGTCTCTGCCTCTGTCTCCGTCTGTGTCTCTGTCTCTGTGTCTCTGTCTCTGCATCTCTGTCTCTGTGTCTCCGTCTCTGTCTCTCTGCCTCTGTCATTGTGTCACGGTCTCTGTGAATCTCTCTGTCTCTGCCTCTGTGTCCCTGTCTCTGGGTCTCTGTCTGAGTGTCTCTGCCTCTGTCTCTGTGTCTCTCTATCAGTTTCTCTGCCTCCGTGCCTATGTCTCTGTGTCCCTGCCTCTGTCTCTGTCTCTGTCTCTGTCTCTGTCTCTGTCTCTGTCTCTGTCTCTGTCTCTGTCTCTGTCTCTGTCTCTGTCTCTGTCTCTGTCTCTGTCTCTGTCTCTGTCGCTGTCTC
The DNA here is from genome assembly GCA_945859595.2 of Megachile willughbiella. NCBI lineage: Eukaryota > Metazoa > Arthropoda > Insecta > Hymenoptera > Megachilidae > Megachile > Megachile willughbiella. The sequence goes on along the minus strand of CAMAOD020000057.1, from coordinate 361,211 downwards.
TCCCTCTGTCTCTGTCTCTATCTCCGTCCCTGGCTCTGTCACTGCCTCTGTCTCCGTCTCTGTCTCTGTCTCTGCCTCTATCTCCGTCTCCGTCTCTGTCTCTGTCTCTGTCTCTGTCTCTGCCTCTGTCTCTGTCTCAGCCTCTGTCTCTGTCTCTGTCTCTGTATCTGTCTCTTCCTCGGTCTTTGTCTCTGTCTCTGTCTCAGTCTCTGTCTCTGTCTCTGTCTCTGTCCCTGTCCCTCTCCCTGTCACTGTCACTGTCTCTGTCCCTGTCTCTGTCTCTGCCTCTGTCTCTGCCATGTCTCTATCTCTGTCTCTGTCGCTGTCTCTGCCTCTGTCTCTGTCGCTGTCTCTCCCTCTGTCTCTGTCTCTATCTCCGTCCCTGGCTCTGTCACTGCCTCTGTGTCCGTCTCTGTCTCTGTCTCTGCCTCTATCTCCGTCTCCGTCTCTGTCTCTGTCTCTGTCTCTGTCTCTGTCTCTGCCTCTGTCTCTGTCTCAGCCTCTGTCTCTGTCTCTGTCTCTGTATCTGTCTCTTCCTCGGTCTTTGTCTCTGTCTCTGTCTCAGTCTCTGTCTCTGTCTCTGTCTCTGTCCCTGTCCCTCTCCCTGTCACTGTCACTGTCTCTGTCCCTGTCTCTTTCTATGTCTCTGTCTCTGTCTCTGTCTCCGTCTCTGTCTCTACCTCTGTCTCTGTCTCTGTCTCTGTCTGTGCCTGTGACTCTGTCTCGGTCTTTGTCTCCGTCTCTGTCTCTGTCTCTGTCTGTGTCTCTGTCTCTGTCTCTGTCTCTGTCTCTGTCTCTGTCTCTGTCTCTGTCTCTGTCTCTGTCTCTGTCTCTGTCTCTGTCTCTGTCTCTGTCTCTGTCTCTGTCTCTGTCTCTGTCTCTGTCTCTGTCTCTGTCTCTGTCTCTGTCTCTGTTTCTGTCTCTGTCTGTGTCTCTGTCTCTGTCTCGGTCTTTGTCTCCGTCTCTGTCTCTGTCTCTGTCTCTGTCTCTGTCTCTGTTTCTGTCTCTGTCTCTGTCTGTGTCCCTGTCTCCGTCTCTGTCTCTGTCTCTGTCTCTGTCCCTGTCTCCGTCTCTGTCTCTGTCTCTGCCTCTGTCTCTGTTTCTGTCTCTGTCTCTGTCTCTGTCTCTGTTTCTGTCTCTGTCTCTGCCTCTGTCTCTGTCTCTGTCTCTGTCTCTGTCTCTGTCCCTGTCCCTCTCCCTGTCACTGTCGCTGTCTCTGTCGCTGTCTCTGCCTCTGTCTCAGTCCCTGCGTCTGTCTCTGTCTCTGTCTCTCCCTCTGTCTCTGTCTCTGTCTCTGTCTCTGTCTCTGTATCTGCCTCTGTCTATGCCTCTGTCTCTGACTCTGTCTCTGTCTCCGTCTCTGTCTCTGTTTCTGTCTGTATCTCTGTCTCTGTCTCTGTCTATGTCTCTGTCTCTGTCTCCGTCTCTGTCTCTGTCTCTGTCTCTGTCTCTGTCTCTGTCTCTGTCTCTGTCTCTGTCTCTGTCTCTGTCTCTGCCTCTGTCTCTGCCATGTCTCTATCTCTGTCTCTGTCGCTGTCTCTGCCTCTGTCTCAGTCCCTGCGTCTGTCTCCATCTTTGTCTCCGTCTCTGTCTCTGTCTCTGTCTCTGTCTCTGCCTCTGTCGCTGTCTCTCCCTCTGTCTCTGTCTCTGTCTCTGTCTCTGTCTCTGTCTCTGTATCTGCCTCTGTCTCTGTCTCTGTCTCTGTCTCTGTCTCTACCTCTGTCTCTGTCTCTGTCTCTGTCTGTGTCTCTGACTCTGTCTCGGTCATTGTCTCCGTCTCTGTCTCTGTCTCCGTCTCTGTCTCTGTCTCTGTCTCTGCCTCTGTCTCTGTCTCTGCATCTCTGCATCCGTGCCTATGTCTCTATGTCCCTGTCTCTGTCTCTGTCTGTGTCTCTGTGTCTGTCTCTGCTTCTGTCTCCGTCTGTGTCTCTGTCTCTGTGTCTCTGTCTCTGCATCTCTGTCTCTGTGTCTCCGTCTCTGTCTCTCTGCCTCTGTCATTGTGTCACGGTCTCTGTGAATCTCTCTGTCTCTGCCTCTGTGTCCCTGTCTCTGGGTCTCTGTCTGAGTGCCTCTGCCTCTGTCTCTGTGTCTCTCTATCAGTTTCTCTGCCTCCGTGCCTATGTCTCTGTGTCCCTGCCTCTGTCTCTGTCTCTGTCTCTGTCTCTGTCTCTGTCTCTGTCTCTGTCTCTGTCTCTGTCTCTGTCTCTGTCTCTGTCTCTGTCTCTGTCGCTGTCTCTCCCTCTGTCTCTGTCTCTATCTCCGTCCCTGGCTCTGTCACTGCCTCTGTCTCCGTCTCTGTCTCTGTCTCTGCCTCTATCTCCGTCTCCGTCTCTGTCTCTGTCTCTGTCTCTGTCTCTGCCTCTGTCTCTGTCTCAGCCTCTGTCTCTGTCTCTGTCTCTGTATCTGTCTCTTCCTCGGTCTTTGTCTCTGTCTCTGTCTCAGTCTCTGTCTCTGTTTCTGTCTCTGTCCCTGTCCCTCTCCCTGTCACTGTCACTGTCTCTGTCCCTGTCTCTTTCTATGTCTCTGTCTCTGTCTCTGTCTCCGTCTCTGTCTCTACCTCTGTCTCTGTCTCTGTCTCTGTCTGTGCCTGTGACTCTGTCTCGGTCTTTGTCTCCGTCTCTGTCTCTGTCTCTGTCTGTGTCTCTGTCCCTCTCCCTGTCACTGTCGCTGTCTCTGTCGCTGTCTCTGCCTCTGTCTCAGTCCCTGCGTCTGTCTCTGTCTCTGTCTCTCCCTCTGTCTCTGTCTCTGTCTCTGTCTCTGTCTCTGTCTCTGTATCTGCCTCTGTCTATGCCTCTGTCTCTGTCTCTGTCTCCTTCTCTGTCTCTGTCTCTGTCTCTGTTTCTGTCTGTATCTCTGTCTCTGTCTCTGTCTATGTCTCTGTCTCTGTCTCCGTCTCTGTCTCCGTCTCTGTCTCTGTCTCTGTCTCTGTCTCTGTCTCTGTCTCTGTCTCTGTCTCTGTCTCTGTCTCTGTCTCTGTCTCTGTCTCTGTCTCTGCCTCTGTCTCTGCCATGTCTCTATCTCTGTCTCTGTCGCTGTCTCTGCCTCTGTCTCTGTCGCTGTCTCTCCCTCTGTCTCTGTCTCTATCTCCGTCCCTGGCTCTGTCACTGCCTCTGTCTCCGTCTCTGTCTCTGTCTCTGCCTCTATCTCCGTCTCCGTCTCTGTCTCTGTCTCTGTCTCTGTCTCTGCCTCTGTCTCTGTCTCAGCCTCTGTCTCTGTCTCTGTCTCTGTATCTGTCTCTTCCTCGGTCTTTGTCTCTGTCTCTGTCTCAGTCTCTGTCTCTGTCTCTGTCTCTGTCCCTGTCCCTCTCCCTGTCACTGTCACTGTCTCTGTCCCTGTCTCTTTCTATGTCTCTGTCTCTGTCTCTGTCTCCGTCTCTGTCTCTACCTCTGTCTCTGTCTCTGTCTCTGTCTGTGCCTGTGACTCTGTCTCGGTCTTTGTCTCCGTCTCTGTCTCTGTCTCTGTCTGTGTCTCTGTCTGTGTCTCTGTCTCTGTCTCGGTCTTTGTCTCCGTCTCTGTCTCTGTCTCTGTCTCTGTCTCTGTTTCTGTCTCTGTCTCTGTCTGTGTCTCTGTCTCTGTCTCTGTCTCTGTCTCTGTCTCTGTCCCTGTCTCCGTCTCTGTCTCTGTCTCTGCCTCTGTCTCTGTTTCTGTCTCTGTCTCTGTCTCTGTCTCTGTTTCTGTCTCTGTCTCTACCTCTGTCTCTGTCTCTGTCTC
>CAMAOD020000057.1:345000-352500 GCA_945859595.2 Megachile willughbiella | reverse complement strand
TCTGTGTCTCCGTCTCTGTGTCTCTGCCTCTGTCTCTGTCTCTGTCTCTGTCTCTACCTCTGTCTCTGTCTCTGTCTCTGTCTCTGTCTCTGCCTCTGTCGCTGTCTCTCCCTCTGTCTCTGTCTCTGTCTCTGTCTCTGTCTCTGTCTCTGTATCTGCCTCTGTCTCTGTCTCTGTCTCTGTCTCTGTCTCTACCTCTGTCTCTGTCTCTGTCTCTGTCTGTGTCTCTGTCGCTGTCTCGGTCATTGTCTCCGTCTCTGTCTCTGTCTCCGTCTCTGTCTATGTCTCTGTCTCTGTCTCTGTCTCCGTCTCTGTCTCTGTCTCTGTCTCTGTCTCTGTCTCTGTCTCTGTCTCTGCCTCTGTCTCTGCCCTGTCTCTATCTCGGTCTCTGTCGCTGTCTCTGCCTCTGTCTCAGTCCCTGCGTCTGTCTCCGTCTTTGTCTCCGTCTCTGTCTCTGTCTCTGTCTCTGTCTCTGCCTCTGTCGCTGTGTCTCCCTCTGTCTCTGTCTCTGTCTCTGTCTCTGTCTCTGCCTCCGTCTCTGTGTCTGTCTCTGCCTCTGTCTCCGTCTCTGTATCTGTCTCTGTCTCTGACTCTGTCTCTCTCTCTGTCTCTGTCTCTGTCTCTGTCTCTGTCTCTGTCTCTGTCTCTGTCTCCGTCTCTCTCTCTGTCTCCGTCTCTCTCCCTGTCTCTGTCTCTGTCTCTGTCTCTGTCTCTGTCTCTGTCTCCGTCTCTGTCTCTGTCTCTGTCTCTGTCTCTGTCTCTGTCTCTGTCTCTGTCTCTGTCTCTGTCTCTGTCTCTGTCTCTGTCTCTGTCTCTGTCTCAGTCTCTGTCTCTGTCTCTGTCTCTGTCTCTGTCTCTGTCTCTGTCTCTGTCTCTGTCTCTGTCTCTGTCTCTGCCTCTGTCTCTGCCCTGTCTCTATCTCCGTCTCTGTCGCTGTCTCTGCCTCTGTCTCAGTCCCTGCGTCTGTCTCCATCTTTGTCTCCGTCTCTGTCTCTGTCTCTGTCTCTGCCTCTGTCTGTGTCTCTGTCTCTGTCTCTGTCTCTGTCTCTGTCTCTGTCTCTATCTCTGTCTCTGTCTCTGTCTCTGTCTCTGTCTCTGTCTCTGTCTCTGTTTCTGTCTCTGTCTGTATCTCTGTCTCTGTCTCGGTCTTTGTCTCCGTCTCTGTCTCTGTCTCTGTCTCTGTCTCTGTCTCTGTCCCTGTCCCTCTCCCTGTCACTGTCGCTGTCTCTGTCCCTGTCTCTTTCTATGTCCCTGTCTCTGTCTCTGTCTGTGTCTCTGTGTCTGTCTCTGCCTCTGTCTCCGTCTGTGTCTCTGTCTCTGTGTCTCTGTCTCTGCATCTCTGTCTCTGTGTCTCCGTCTCTGTCTCTCTGCCTCTGTCATTGTGTCACGGTCTCTGTGAATCTCTCTGTCTCTGCCTATGTGTCCCTGTCTCTGGGTCTCTGTCTGAGTGTCTCTGCCTCTGTCTCTGTGTCTCTCTATCAGTTTCTCTGCCTCCGTGCCTATGTCTCTGTGTCCCTGCCTCTGTCTCTGTCTCTGTCTCTGTCCCTGTCTCTGTCTCTGTCTCTGTCTCTGTCTCTGTCTCTGTCGCTGTCTCTCCCTCTGTCTCTGTCTCTATCTCCGTCCCTGGCCCTGTCACTGCCTCTGTCTCCGTCTCTGTCTCTGTCTCTGCCTCTATCTCCGTCTCCGTCTCTGTCTCTGTCTCTGTCTCTGTCTCTGCCTCTGTCTCTGTCTCAGCCTCTGTCTCTGTCTCTGTCTCTGTATCTGTCTCTTCCTCGGTCTTTGTCTCTGTCTCTGCCTCTGTCTCTGTCTCTGTCTCTGACTCTGTCTCTGTCCCTGTCCCTCTCCCTGTCACTGTCGCTGTCTCTGTCCCTGTCTCTTTCTATGCCTCTGTCTCTGTCTCTGTCTCCTTCTCTGTCTCTGTCTCTGTCTCCGTCTCTGTCTCTGTTTCTGTCTGTATCTCTGTCTCTGTCTCTGTCTCTGTCTCTGTCTCTCTCTCTGTCTCTGTCTCTGCCTCTGTCTCTGTCTCTGTCTCTGTCTCTGTCTCTGTCTCTGTCTCTGTCTCTGTCTCTGTCTCTGTCTCTCTCTCTGTCTCTGTCTCTGCCTCTGTCCCTGCCCTGTCTCTATCGCTGTCTCTGTCGCTGTCTCTGGCTCTGTCTCAGTCCCTGCGTCTGTCTCTGTCTCTGTCTCTCCCTCTGTCTCTGTCTCTGTCTCTGTCTCTGTCTCTGTCTCTGTATCTGCCTCTGTCTATGCCTCTGTCTCTGTCTCTGTCTCCTTCTCTGTCTCTGTCTCTGTCTCCGTCTCTGTCTCTGTTTCTGTCTGTATCTCTGTCTCTGTCTCTGTCTATGTCTCTGTCTCTGTCTCCGTCTCTGTCTCTGTCTCTGTCTCTGTCTCTGTCTCTGTCTCTGTCTCTGCCTCTGTCTCTGTCTCTGTCTCTGCCTCTGTCTCTGCCATGTCTCTATCTCTGTCTCTGTCGCTGTCTCTGCCTCTGTCTCAGTCCCTGCGTCTGTCTCCATCTTTGTCTCCGTCTCTGTCTCTGTCTCTGTCTCTGTCTCTGCCTCTGTCGCTGTCTCTCCCTCTGTCTCTGTCTCTGTCTCTGTCTCTGTCTCTGTCTCTGTATCTGCCTCTGTCTCTGTCTCTGTCTCTGTCTCTGTCTCTACCTCTGTCTCTGTCTCTGTCTCTGTCTGTGTCTCTGACTCTGTCTCGGTCATTGTCTCCGTCTCTGTCTCTGTCTCCGTCTCTGTCTCTGTCTCCGTCTCTGCCTCTGTCTCTGTTTCTGTTTCTGTCTCTGTCTCTGTCTCTGTCTCTGTCTCTGTCTCTGTCTCTGTCTCTGTCTCTGTCTCAGTCTCTGTCTCTGTCTCTGTCTCTGTCCCTGTCCCTCTCCCTGTCACTATCACTGTCTCTGTCCCTGTCTCTTTCTATGTCTCTGTCTCTGTCTCTGTCTCCGTCTCTGTCTCTGTCTCTGTCTCTGTCTCTGTCTCTGTCTCTGTCTCTGCCCCTGTCCCTCACCCTGTCACTGTCGCTGTCTCTGTCCCTGTCTCTTTCTATGCCTCTGTCTCTGTCTCTGTCTCTGTCTCTGTCTCCGTCTCCGTCTTCGTCTCCATCTCTGTCTCTGTCTCTGTCTCTCTTTCTATCTATGTCTCTGTCTCTGTCTCTGTCTCCGTCTCCGTCTCCGCCTCCATCTCTGTCTCTGTCTGTGTCTCTCTTTCTATCTCTGTCTCTGTCTCTGTCTCTGCCTCCGTCTCTGTCTCCGTCTATGCCTCTGTCTCTGTCTCTGGGTCTCTGTCTGTGTGTCTCTGCCTCTGTCTCCTTGTCTCTGTCTCTGCATCTCTGCATCCGTGCCTATGTCTCTATGTCCCTGTCTCTGTCTCTGTCTGTGTCTCTGTGTCTGTCTCTGCCTCTGTCTCCGTCTGTGTCTCTGTCTCTGTGTCTCTGTCTCTGCATCTCTGTCTCTGTGTCTCCGTCTCTGTGTCTCTGCCTCTGTCTCTGTCTCTGTCTCTGTCTCTACCTCTGTCTCTGTCTCTGTCTCTGTCTCTGTCTCTGCCTCTGTCGCTGTCTCTCCCTCTGTCTCTGTCTCTGTCTCTGTCTCTGTCTCTGTCTCTGTCTCTGTCTCTGTCTCTGTCTCTGTATCTGCCTCTGTCTCTGTCTCTGTCTCTGTCTCTGTCTCTGTCTCTACCTCTGTCTCTGTCTCTGTCTCTGTCTGTGTCTCTGACTCTGTCTCGGTCATTGTCTCCGTCTCTGTCTCTGTCTCCGTCTCTGTCTCTGTCTCTGTCTCTGCCTCTGTCTCTGTTTCTGTCTCTGTCTCTGTCTCTGTCTCTGTCTCTGTCTCTGTCTCTGTCTCTGTCTCAGTCTCTGTCTCTGTCTCTGTCTCTGTCCCTGTCCCTCTCCCTGTCACTGTCACTGTCTCTGTCCCTGTCTCTTTCTATGTCTCTGTCTCTGTCTCTGTCTCCGTCTCTGTCTCTGTCTCTGTCTCTGTCTCTGTCTCTGTCTCTGCCCCTGTCCCTCACCCTGTCACTGTCGCTGTCTCTGTCCCTGTCTCTTTCTATGCCTCTGTCTCTGTCTCTGTCTCTGTCTCTGTCTCCGTCTTCGTCTCCATCTCTGTCTCTGTCTCTCTTTCTATCTATGTCTCTGTCTCTGTCTCTGTCTCCGTCTCCGTCTCCGTCTCCATCTCTGTCTCTGTCTGTGTCTCTCTTTCTATCTCTGTCTCTGTCTCTGTCTCTGCCTCCGTCTCTGTCTCCGTCTATGCCTCTGTCTCTGTCTCTGGGTCTCTGTCTGTGTGTCTCTGCCTCTGTCTCCTTGTCTCTGTCTCTGCATCTCTGCATCCGTGCCTATGTCTCTATGTCCCTGTCTCTGTCTCTGTCTGTGTCTCTGTGTCTGTCTCTGCCTCTGTCTCCGTCTGTGTCTCTGTCTCTGCATCTCTGTCTCTGTGTCTCCGTCTCTGTGTCTCTGCCTCTGTCTCTGTCTCTGTCTCTGTCTCTGTCTCTACCTCTGTCTCTGTCTCTGTCTCTGTCTGTGTCTCTGACTCTGTCTCGGTCTTTGTCGCCGTCTCAGTCTCTGTCTCTGTCTCTGTCTCTGTCCCTGTCCCTCTCCCTGTCACTGTCGCTGTCTCTGTCCCTGTCTCTTTCTATGTCTCTGTCTCTGTCTCTGTCTCTGTCTCCATCTCTGTCTCTGTCTCTGTCTCTGTCTCTGTCTCTGTCTCTGTCTCTGCCCCTGTCCCTCACCCTGTCACTGTCGCTGTCTCTGTCCCTGTCTCTTTCTATGCCTCTGTCTCTGTCTCTGTCTCTGTCTCCGTCTCGGTCTTCGTCTCCATCTCCGTCTCTGTCTCTGTCTCTCTTTCTATCTATGTCTCTGTCTCTGTCTCTGTCTCCGTCTCCGTCTCCGTCTCCATCTCTGTCTCTGTCTGTGTCTCTCTTTCTATCTCTGTCTCTGTCTCTGTCTCTGCCTCCGTCTCTGTCTCCGTCTGTGCCTCTGTCTCTGTCTCTGGGTGTCTGTCTGTGTGTCTCTGCCTCTGTCTCCTTGTCTCTGTCTCTGCATCTCTGCATCCGTGCCTATGTCTCTATGTCCCTGTCTCTGTCTCTGTCTGTGTCTCTGTGTCTGTCTCTGCCTCTGTCTCCGTCTGTGTCTCTGTCTCTGTGTCTCTGTCTCTGCATCTCTGTCTCTGTGTCTCCGTCTCTGTGTCTCTGCCTCTGTTATTGTGTCTCGGTCTCTGTGAATCTCTCTGTCTCTGCCTCTGTGTCCCTGTCTCTGGGTCTCTGTCTGAGTGTCTCTGCCTCTGTCTCTTTGTCTCTCTATCAGTTTCTCTGCCTCCGTGCCTATGTCTCTGTGTCCCTGCCTCTGTCTCTGTCTCTGTCTCTGTCTCTGTCTCTGTCTCTGTCGCCGTCTCTCCCTCTGTCTCTGTCTCTATCTCCGTCCCTGGCTCTGTCTCTGCCTCTGTCTCCGTCTCTGTCTCTGTCTCTGCCTCTATCTCCGTCTCCGTCTCTGTCTCTGTCTCTGTCTCTGCCTCTGTCTCTGTCTCAGCCTCTGTCTCTGTCCTTGTCTCTGTCTCTTCCTCGGTCTTTGTCTCTGTCTCTGCCTCTGTCTCTGTCTCTGTCTCTGTCTCTGTCTCTGTCTCTGTCTCTGTCCCTGTCCCTCTCCCTGTCACTGTCGCTGTCTCTGTCCCTGTCCCTTTCTATGCCTCTGTCTCTGCCTCTGTCTCCTTCTCTGTCTCTGTCTCTGTCTCCGTCTCTGTCTCTGTTTCTGTCTGTATCTCTGTCTGTGTCTCTGTCTCTGTGTCTGTCTCTCCCTCTGTCTCTGTCTCTGTCTCTGTCTCTGTCCCTGTCTCTGTCTCTGTCTCTGTCTCTGTCTCTGTCTCTGTCTCTGTCTCTGTCTCTGTATCTGCCTCTGTCTCTGTCTCTGTCTCTGTCTCTGTCTCTGTCTCTACCTCTGTCTCTGTCTCTGTCTCTGTCTGTGTCTCTGACTCTGTCTCGGTCATTGTCTCCGTCTCTGTCTCTGTCTCCGTCTCTGTCTCTGTCTCTGTCTCTGCCTCTGTCTCTGTTTCTGTCTCTGTCTCTGTCTCTGTCTCTGTCTCTGTCTCTGTCTCTGTCTCTGTCTCAGTCTCTGTCTCTGTCTCTGTCTCTGTCCCTGTCCCTCTCCCTGTCACTGTCACTGTCTCTGTCCCTGTCTCTTTCTATGTCTCTGTCTCTGTCTCTGTCTCCGTCTCTGTCTCTGTCTCTGTCTCTGTCTCTGTCTCTGTCTCTGCCCCTGTCCCTCACCCTGTCACTGTCGCTGTCTCTGTCCCTGTCTCTTTCTATGCCTCTGTCTCTGTCTCTGTCTCTGTCTCTGTCTCCGTCTTCGTCTCCATCTCTGTCTCTGTCTCTCTTTCTATCTATGTCTCTGTCTCTGTCTCTGTCTCCGTCTCCGTCTCCGTCTCCATCTCTGTCTCTGTCTGTGTCTCTCTTTCTATCTCTGTCTCTGTCTCTGTCTCTGCCTCCGTCTCTGTCTCCGTCTATGCCTCTGTCTCTGTCTCTGGGTCTCTGTCTGTGTGTCTCTGCCTCTGTCTCCTTGTCTCTGTCTCTGCATCTCTGCATCCGTGCCTATGTCTCTATGTCCCTGTCTCTGTCTCTGTCTGTGTCTCTGTGTCTGTCTCTGCCTCTGTCTCCGTCTGTGTCTCTGTCTCTGCATCTCTGTCTCTGTGTCTCCGTCTCTGTGTCTCTGCCTCTGTCTCTGTCTCTGTCTCTGTCTCTGTCTCTACCTCTGTCTCTGTCTCTGTCTCTGTCTGTGTCTCTGACTCTGTCTCGGTCTTTGTCTCCGTCTCAGTCTCTGTCTCTGTCTCTGTCTCTGTCCCTGTCCCTCTCCCTGTCACTGTCGCTGTCTCTGTCCCTGTCTCTTTCTATGTCTCTGTCTCTGTCTCTGTCTCTGTCTCCATCTCTGTCTCTGTCTCTGTCTCTGTCTCTGTCTCTGTCTCTGTCTCTGCCCCTGTCCCTCACCCTGTCACTGTCGCTGTCTCTGTCCCTGTCTCTTTCTATGCCTCTGTCTCTGTCTCTGTCTCTGTCTCCGTCTCGGTCTTCGTCTCCATCTCCGTCTCTGTCTCTGTCTCTCTTTCTATCTATGTCTCTGTCTCTGTCTCTGTCTCCGTCTCCGTCTCCGTCTCCATCTCTGTCTCTGTCTGTGTCTCTCTTTCTATCTCTGTCTCTGTCTCTGTCTCTGCCTCCGTCTCTGTCTCCGTCTGTGCCTCTGTCTCTGTCTCTGGGTGTCTGTCTGTGTGTCTCTGCCTCTGTCTCCTTGTCTCTGTCTCTGCATCTCTGCATCCGTGCCTATGTCTCTATGTCCCTGTCTCTGTCTCTGTCTGTGTCTCTGTGTCTGTCTCTGCCTCTGTCTCCGTCTGTGTCTCTGTCTCTGTGTCTCTGTCTCTGCATCTCTGTCTCTGTGTCTCCGTCTCTGTGTCTCTGCCTCTGTTATTGTGTCTCGGTCTCTGTGAATCTCTCTGTCTCTGCCTCTGTGTCCCTGTCTCTGGGTCTCTGTCTG
>CAMAOD020000057.1:335000-340000 GCA_945859595.2 Megachile willughbiella | reverse complement strand
GTGTCACGGTCTCTGTGAATCTCTCTGTCTCTGCCTCTGTGTCCCTGTCTCTGGGTCTCTGTCTGAGTGTCTCTGCCTCTGTCTCTGTGTCTCTCTATCAGTTTCTCTGCCTCCGTGCCTATGTCTCTGTGTCCCTGCCTCTGTCTCTGTCTGTGTCTCTGTCTCTGTCTCTGTCTCTGTCTCTGTCTCTGTCTCTGTCTCTGTCTCTGTCGCTGTCTCTCCCTCTGTCTCTGTCTCTATCTCCGTCCCTGGCTCTGTCACTGCCTCTGTCTCCGTCTCTGTCTCTGTCTCTGCCTCTATCTCCGTCTCCGTCTCTGTCTCTGTCTCTGTCTGTGCCTCTGTCTCTGTCTCAGCCTCTGTCTCTGTCTCTGTCTCTGTATCTGTCTCTTCCTCGGTCTTTGTCTCTGTCTCTGCCTCTGTCTCTGTCTCTGTCTCTGTCTCTGTCTCTGTCCCTGTCCCTCTCCCTGTCACTGTCGCTGTCTCTGTCGCTGTCTCTGCCTCTGTCTCAGTCCCTGCGTCTGTCTCTGTCTCTGTCTCTCCCTCTGTCTCTGTCTCTGTCTCTGTCTCTGTCTCTGTCTCTGTATCTGCCTCTGTCTATGCCTCTGTCTCTGTCTCTGTCTCCTTCTCTGTCTCTGTCTCTGTCTCCGTCTCTGTCTCTGTTTCTGTTTGTATCTCTGTCTCTGTCTCTGTCTATGTCTCTGTCTCTGTCTCCGTCTCTGTCTCTGTCTCTGTCTCTGTCTCTGTCTCTGTCTCTGTCTCTGTCTCTGTCTCTGTCTCTGTCTCTGTCTCTGTCTCTGCCTCTGTCTCTGCCATGTCTCTATCTCTGTCTCTGTCGCTGTCTCTGCCTCTGTCTCAGTCCCTGCGTCTGTCTCCATCTTTGTCTCCGTCTCTGTCTCTGTCTCTGTCTCTGTCTCTGCCTCTGTCGCTGTCTCTCCCTCTGTCTCTGTCTCTGTCTCTGTCTCTGTCTCTGTCTCTGTCTCTGTATCTGCCTCTGTCTCTGTCTCTGTCTCTGTCTCTACCTCTGTCTCTGTCTCTGTCTCTGTCTGTGTCTCTGACTCTGTCTCGGTCATTGTCTCCGTCTCTGTCTCTGTCTCCGTCTCTGTCTCTGTCTCTGTCTCTGCCTCTGTCTCTGTTTCTGTCTCTGTCTCTGTCTCTGTCTCTGTCTCTGTCTCTGTCTCTGTCTCTGTCTCAGTCTCTGTCTCTGTCTCTGTCTCTGTCCCTGTCCCTCTCCCTGTCACTGTCACTGTCTCTGTCCCTGTCTCTTTCTATGTCTCTGTCTCTGTCTCTGTCTCCGTCTCTGTCTCTGTCTCTGTCTCTGTCTCTGTCTCTGTCTCTGTCTCTGTTTCTGCCCCTGTCCCTCACCCTGTCACTGTCGCTGTCTCTGTCCCTGTCTCTTTCTATGCCTCTGTCTCTGTCTCTGTCTCTGTCTCTGTCTCCGTCTCCGTCTTCGTCTCCATCTCTGTCTCTGTCTCTGTCTCTCTTTCTATCTATGTCTCTGTCTCTGTCTCTGTCTCCGTCTCCGTCTCCGTCTCCATCTCTGTCTCTGTCTGTGTCTCTCTTTCTATCTCTGTCTCTGTCTCTGTCTCTGCCTCCGTCTCTGTCTCCGTCTATGCCTCTGTCTCTGTCTCTGGGTCTCTGTCTGTGTGTCTCTGCCTCTGTCTCCTTGTCTCTGTCTCTGCATCTCTGCATCCGTGCCTATGTCTCTATGTCCCTGTCTCTGTCTCTGTCTGTGTCTCTGTGTCTGTCTCTGCCTCTGTCTCCGTCTGTGTCTCTGTCTCTGTGTCTCTGTCTCTGCATCTCTGTCTCTGTGTCTCCGTCTCTGTGTCTCTGCCTCTGTCTCTGTCTCTGTCTCTGTCTCTACCTCTGTCTCTGTCTCTGTCTCTGTCTCTGTCTCTGCCTCTGTCGCTGTCTCTCCCTCTGTCTCTGTCTCTGTCTCTGTCTCTGTCTCTGTCTCTGTATCTGCCTCTGTCTCTGTCTCTGTCTCTGTCTCTGTCTCTACCTCTGTCTCTGTCTCTGTCCCTGTCTGTGTCTCTGTCGCTGTCTCGGTCATTGTCTCCGTCTCTGTCTCTGTCTCCGTCTCTGTCTATGTCTCTGTCTCTGTCTCTGTCTCCGTCTCTGTCTCTGTCTCTGTCTCTGTCTCTGTCTCTGTCTCTGTCTCTGCCTCTGTCTCTGCCCTGTCTCTATCTCGGTCTCTGTCGCTGTCTCTGCCTCTGTCTCAGTCCCTGCGTCTGTCTCCGTCTTTGTCTCCGTCTCTGTCTCTGTCTCTGTCTCTGTCTCTGCCTCTGTCGCTGTGTCTCCCTCTGTCTCTGTCTCTGTCTCTGTCTCTGCCTCCGTCTCTGTGTCTGTCTCTGCCTCTGTCTCCGTCTCTGTATCTGTCTCTGTCTCTGTCTCTGTCTCTCTCTCTGTCTCTGTCTCTGTCTCTGTCTCTGTCTCTGTCTCTGTATCTGCCTCTGTCTCTGTCTCTGTCTCTGTCTCTGTCTCTACCTCTGTCTCTGTCTCTGTCCCTGTCTGTGTCTCTGTCGCTGTCTCGGTCATTGTCTCCGTCTCTGTCTCTGTCTCCGTCTCTGTCTATGTCTCTGTCTCTGTCTCTGTCTCCGTCTCTGTCTCTGTCTCTGTCTCTGTCTCTGTCTCTGTCTCTGTCTCTGCCTCTGTCTCTGCCCTGTCTCTATCTCGGTCTCTGTCGCTGTCTCTGCCTCTGTCTCAGTCCCTGCGTCTGTCTCCGTCTTTGTCTCCGTCTCTGTCTCTGTCTCTGTCTCTGTCTCTGCCTCTGTCGCTGTGTCTCCCTCTGTCTCCATCTTTGTCTCCGTCTCTGTCTCTGTCTCTGTCTCTGCCTCTGTCTGTGTCTCTGTCTCTGTCTCTGTCTCTGTCTCTGTCTCTGTCTCTATCTCTGTCTCTGTCTCTGTCTCTGTCTCTGTCTCTGTCTCTGTCTCTGTTTCTGTCTCTGTCTGTATCTCTGTCTCTGTCTCGGTCTTTGTCTCCGTCTCTGTCTCTGTCTCTGTCTCTGTCTCTGTCTCTGTTTCTGTCTCTGTCTCTGTCTGTGTCTCTGTCTCTGTCTCTGTCTCTGTCTCTGTCTCTGTCTCTGTCTCTGTCCCTGTCTCCGTCTCTGTCTCTGTCTCTGCCTCTGTCTCTGTTTCTGTCTCTGTCTCTGTCTCTGTCTCTGTCTCTGTTTCTGTCTCTGTCTCTGTCTCTGTCTCAGTCTCTGTCTCTGTCTCTGTCTCTGTCCCTGTCCCTCTCCCTGTCACTGTCGCTGTCTCTGTCCCTGTCTCTTTCTATGTCCCTGTCTCTGTCTCTGTCTGTGTCTCTGTGTCTGTCTCTGCCTCTGTCTCCGTCTGTGTCTCTGTCTCTGTGTCTCTGTCTCTGCATCTCTGTCTCTGTGTCTCCGTCTCTGTCTCTCTGCCTCTGTCATTGTGTCACGGTCTCTGTGAATCTCTCTGTCTCTGCCTATGTGTCCCTGTCTCTGGGTCTCTGTCTGAGTGTCTCTGCCTCTGTCTCTGTGTCTCTCTATCAGTTTCTCTGCCTCCGTGCCTATGTCTCTGTGTCCCTGCCTCTGTCTCTGTCTCTGTCTCTGTCCCTGTCTCTGTCTCTGTCTCTGTCTCTGTCTCTGTCGCTGTCTCTCCCTCTGTCTCTGTCTCTATCTCCGTCCCTGGCCCTGTCACTGCCTCTGTCTCCGTCTCTGTCTCTGTCTCTGCCTCTATCTCCGTCTCCGTCTCTGTCTCTGTCTCTGTCTCTGCCTCTGTCTCTGTCTCAGCCTCTGTCTCTGTCTCTGTCTCTGTATCTGTCTCTTCCTCGGTCTTTGTCTCTGTCTCTGCCTCTGTCTCTGTCTCTGTCTCTGACTCTGTCTCTGTCCCTGTCCCTCTCCCTGTCACTGTCGCTGTCTCTGTCCCTGTCTCTTTCTATGCCTCTGTCTCTGTCTCTGTCTCCTTCTCTGTCTCTGTCTCTGTCTCCGTCTCTGTCTCTGTTTCTGTCTGTATCTCTGTCTCTGTCTCTGTCTCTGTCTCTGTCTCTGTCTCTCTCTCTGTCTCTGTCTCTGTCTCTGTCTCTGTCTCTGTCTCTGTCTCTGTCTCTGTCTCTGTCTCTGTCTCTGTCTCTGTCTCTCTCTCTGTCTCTGTCTCTGCCTCTGTCCCTGCCCTGTCTCTATCGCTGTCTCTGTCGCTGTCTCTGGCTCTGTCTCAGTCCCTGCGTCTGTCTCTGTCTCTGTCTCTCCCTCTGTCTCTGTCTCTGTCTCTGTCTCTGTCTCTGTCTCTGTATCTGCCTCTGTCTATGCCTCTGTCTCTGTCTCTGTCTCCTTCTCTGTCTCTGTCTCTGTCTCCGTCTCTGTCTCTGTTTCTGTCTGTATCTCTGTCTCTGTCTCTGTCTATGTCTCTGTCTCTGTCTCCGTCTCTGTCTCTGTCTCTGTCTCTGTCTCTGTCTCTGTCTCTGTCTCTGCCTCTGTCTCTGTCTCTGTCTCTGCCTCTGTCTCTGCCATGTCTCTATCTCTGTCTCTGTCGCTGTCTCTGCCTCTGTCTCAGTCCCTGCGTCTGTCTCCATCTTTGTCTCCGTCTCTGTCTCTGTCTCTGTCTCTGTCTCTGCCTCTGTCGCTGTCTCTCCCTCTGTCTCTGTCTCTGTCTCTGTCTCTGTCTCTGTCTCTGTATCTGCCTCTGTCTCTGTCTCTGTCTCTGTCTCTGTCTCTACCTCTGTCTCTGTCTCTGTCTCTGTCTGTGTCTCTGACTCTGTCTCGGTCATTGTCTCCGTCTCTGTCTCTGTCTCCGTCTCTGTCTCTGTCTCCGTCTCTGCCTCTGTCTCTGTTTCTGTCTCTGTCTCTGTCTCTGTCTCTGTCTCTGTCTCTGTCTCTGTCTCAGTCTCTGTCTCTGTCTCTGTCTCTGTCCCTGTCCCTCTCCCTGTCACTATCACTGTCTCTGTCCCTGTCTCTTTCTATGTCTCTGTCTCTGTCTCTGTCTCCGTCTCTGTCTCTGTCTCTGTCTCTGTCTCTGTCTCTGTCTCTGTCTCTGCCCCTGTCCCTC
>CAMAOD020000057.1:227500-330000 GCA_945859595.2 Megachile willughbiella | reverse complement strand
TCTGTCTCTGTCTCTGTCTCTGTCTCTGTCTCTGTCTCTGTCCCTGTCTCTGTCTCTGTCTCTGTCTCTGTCTCTGTCTCTGTCTCTGTCTCTGTCTCCGTCTTTGTCTCGGTCTCTGTCTCCGTGAGACACAGAGACAGAGACACAGAGACAGAGACACAGAGACAGAGACACAGAGACAGAGACACAGAGACAGAGACACAGAGACAGAGACACAGAGACAGAGACACAGAGACAGAGACACAGAGACAGAGACACAGAGACAGAGACACAGAGACAGAGACACAGAGACAGAGACACAGAGACAGAGACACAGGGACAGAGACACAGGGACAGAGACACAGAGACAGAGACACAGAGACAGAGACACAGAGACAGAGACACAGAGACAGAGACACAGAGACAGAGACACAGGGAGAGAGACACAGGGAGAGAGACACAGAGACAGAGACACAGAGACAGAGACACAGAGACAGAGACACAGAGACAGAGACACAGAGACAGAGACACAGAGACAGAGACACAGAGACAGAGACACAGAGACAGAGACACAGAGACAGAGACACAGAGACAGAGACACAGAGACAGAGACACAGAGACAGAGACACAGAGACAGAGACACAGAGACAGAGACACAGAGACAGAGACACAGAGACAGAGACACAGAGACAGAGACACAGAGACAGAGACACAGAGACAGAGACACAGGGACAGAGACACAGGGACAGAGACACAGGGAGAGAGACACAGAGACAGAGACACAGAGACAGAGACACAGAGACAGAGACACAGAGACAGAGACACAGAGACAGAGACACAGAGACAGAGACACAGAGACAGAGACACAGAGACAGAGACACAGAGACAGAGACACAGAGACAGAGACACAGAGACAGAGACACAGAGACAGAGACACAGAGACAGAGACACAGAGACAGAGACACAGAGACAGAGACACAGAGACAGAGACACAGAGACAGAGACACAGAGACAGAGACACAGAGACAGAGACACAGAGACAGAGACACAGAGACAGAGACACAGAGACAGAGACACAGAGACAGAGACACAGAGACAGAGACACAGAGACAGAGACACAGAGACAGAGACACAGAGACATAGACACAGAGACAGAGACACAGAGACACAGACACAGAGACGGAGACACAGAGACAGAGACACAGAGACAGAGACACAGAGACAGAGACACAGACAGAGACACAGAGACAGAGACACAGAGACAGAGACACAGAGACAGAGACACAGAGACAGAGACACAGAGACAGAGACACAGAGACACAGACACAGAGACAGAGACACAGAGACAGAGACACAGAGACAGAGACACAGAGACAGAGACACAGAGACAGAGACACAGAGACAGAGACACAGAGACATAGACACAGACAGAGACACAGAGACAGAGACACAGAGACACAGACACAGAGACGGAGACACAGAGACAGAGACACAGAGACAGAGACACAGAGACAGAGACACAGAGACAGAGACACAGAGACAGAGACACAGAGCACAGACACAGAGACAGAGACACAGAGACAGAGACACAGAGACAGAGACACAGAGACAGAGACACAGAGACAGAGACACAGAGACATAGACACAGACAGAGACATAGACACAGACAGAGACACAGAGACAGAGACACAGAGACAGAGACACAGAGACAGAGACACAGAGACAGAGACACAGAGACAGAGACACAGAGACAGAGACACAGAGACAGAGACACAGAGACAGAGACACAGAGACAGAGACACAGAGACAGAGACACAGAGACAGAGACACAGAGACAGAGACACAGAGACAGAGACACAGAGACAGAGACACAGAGACAGAGACACAGAGACATAGACACAGAGACAGAGACACAGAGACACAGACACAGAGACGGAGACACAGAGACGGAGACACAGAGACAGAGACACAGAGACAGAGACACAGACAGAGACACAGAGACAGAGACACAGAGACAGAGACACAGAGACAGAGACACAGAGACAGAGACACAGAGACAGAGACACAGAGACAGAGACACAGAGACAGAGACACAGAGACAGAGACACAGAGACACAGACACAGAGACAGAGACACAGAGACAGAGACACAGAGACAGAGACACAGAGACAGAGACACAGAGACAGAGACACAGAGACATAGACACAGACAGAGACACAGAGACAGAGACACAGAGACACAGACACAGAGACGGAGACACAGAGACAGAGACACAGAGACAGAGACACAGAGACAGAGACACAGAGACAGAGACACAGAGACAGAGACACAGAGCACAGACACAGAGACAGAGACACAGAGACAGAGACACAGAGACAGAGACACAGAGACAGAGACACAGAGACAGAGACACAGAGACAGAGACACAGAGACAGAGACACAGAGACATAGACACAGACAGAGACACAGAGACAGAGACACAGAGACACAGACACAGAGACGGAGACACAGAGACAGAGACACAGAGACAGAGACACAGAGACAGAGACACAGAGACAGAGACACAGAGACAGAGACACAGAGACAGAGACACAGAGCACAGACACAGAGACGGATACACAGATACATAGGCGCACAGACAGAGACACAGATTAAGACACACGGAGACAGAGGCAGAGACACAGAGACAGAGACACAGAGACAGAGACACAGAGGCAGAGACACAGAGACAGAGACACAGAGACAGAGACGGAGACAGAGACACAGAGACAGAGACACAGAGACAGAGACACAGAGACAGAGACACAGAGACAGAGACACAGAGACAGAGACACAGAGACAGAGACACAGAGACGGAGACACAGAGACGGAGACACAGAGACAGAGACACAGAGACAGAGACACAGAGACAGAGACACAGAGACAGAGACACAGAGACAGAGACACAGAGACAGAGACACAGAGACAGAGACACAGAGACAGAGACACAGAGACAGAGACACAGAGACAGAGACACAGAGACAGAGACACAGAGACAGAGACACAGAGACAGAGACACAGAGACAGAGACACAGAGACAGAGACACAGAGACAGAGACACAGAGACAGAGACACAGAGACAGAGACACAGAGACAGAGACACAGAGACAGAGACACAGAGACAGAGACACAGAGACAGAGACACAGAGACAGAGACACAGAGACAGAGACACAGAGACAGAGACACAGAGACAGAGACACAGAGACAGAGACACAGAGACAGAGACACAGAGACACAGAGACAGAGACACAGAGACAGAGACACAGAGACAGAGACACAGAGACAGAGACACAGAGACAGAGACACAGAGACAGAGACACAGAGACAGAGACACAGAGACAGAGACACAGAGACAGAGACACAGAGACAGAGACACAGAGACAGAGACACAGAGAGAGAGACACAGAGAGAGAGACACAGGGAGAGAGACACAGGGAGAGAGACACAGGGAGAGAGACACAGAGACAGAGACACAGAGACAGAGACACAGAGACAGAGACACAGAGACACAGACACAGAGACAGAGACACAGAGACAGAGACACAGAGACAGAGACACAGAGACAGAGACACAGGGAGAGAGACACAGGGAGAGAGACACAGGGAGAGAGACACAGTGAGAGAGACACAGGGACAGAGACACAGAGACAGAGACACAGAGACAGAGACACAGAGACAGAGACACAGAGACAGAGACACAGAGACAGAGACACAGAGACAGAGACACAGAGACAGAGACACAGAGACAGAGACACAGAGACAGAGACACAGAGACAGAGACACAGAGACAGAGACACAGAGACAGAGACACAGAGACAGAGACACAGAGACAGAGACACAGAGACAGAGACACAGAGACAGAGACACAGAGACAGAGACACAGAGACAGAGACACAGAGACAGAGACACAGAGACAGAGACACAGAGACAGAGACACAGAGACAGAGACACAGAGACAGAGACACAGAGACAGAGACACAGAGACAGAGACACAGGGAGAGAGACACAGGGAGAGAGACACAGAGACAGAGACACAGAGACAGAGACACAGAGACAGAGACACAGAGACAGAGACACAGAGACAGAGACACAGAGACAGAGACACAGAGACAGAGACACAGAGACAGAGACACAGAGACAGAGACACAGAGACAGAGACACAGAGACAGAGACACAGAGACAGAGACACAGAGACAGAGACACAGAGACAGAGACACAGAGACAGAGACACAGAGACAGAGACACAGAGACAGAGACACAGAGACAGAGACACAGAGACAGAGACACAGAGACAGAGACACAGAGACAGAGACACAGAGACAGAGACACAGAGACAGAGACACAGAGACAGAGACACAGAGACAGAGACACAGAGACAGAGACACAGAGACAGAGACACAGAGACAGAGACACAGAGACAGAGACACAGAGACAGAGACACAGAGACAGAGACACAGGGAGAGAGACACAGGGACAGAGACACAGAGACAGAGACACAGAGACAGAGACACAGAGACAGAGACACAGAGACAGAGATACAGAGACAGAGACACAGAGACAGAGACACAGAGACAGAGACACAGAGACACAGACACAGAGACACAGACACAGAGACAGAGACACAGAGACAGAGACACAGAGACAGAGACACAGGGAGAGAGACACAGGGAGAGAGACACAGGGAGAGAGACACAGGGAGAGAGACACAGAGACAGAGACACAGAGACAGAGACACAGAGACAGAGACACAGAGACAGAGACACAGAGACAGAGACACAGAGACAGAGACACAGAGACAGAGACACAGAGATAGAGACACAGTGACAGAGACACAGAGACAGAGACACAGAGACAGAGACACAGAGACAGAGACACAGAGACAGAGACACAGAGACAGAGACACAGAGACAGAGACACAGAGACAGAGACACAGAGACAGAGACACAGAGACAGAGACACAGAGACAGAGACACAGAGACAGAGACACAGAGACAGAGACACAGAGACAGAGACACAGAGACAGAGACACAGAGACAGAGACACAGAGACAGAGACACAGAGACAGAGACGCAGAGACAGAGACACAGAGACACAGACACAGAGACGGAGACACGGAGACAGAGACACGGAGACAGAGACACAGAGACAGAGACACAGAGACAGAGACACAGAGACACAGACACAGAGACGGAGACACAGAGACAGAGACACAGAGACGGAGACACAGAGACGGAGACACAGAGACAGAGACACAGAGACAGAGACACAGAGACAGAGACACAGAGACAGAGGCACAGAGACAGAGACACAGAGACAGAGACAGAGACACAGAGACAGAGACACAGAGACAGAGACACAGAGACAGAGACACAGAGACACAGAAACAGAGACAGAGACACAGAGACAGAGACACAGAGACAGAGACACAGAGACAGAGACACAGAGACAGAGACACAGAGACAGAGACACAGAGACAGAGACACAGAGACATAGACACAGACAGAGACACAGAGACAGAGACACAGAGACACAGACACAGAGACGGAGACACAGAGACAGAGACACAGAGACAGAGACACAGAGACGGAGACACAGAGACAGAGACACAGAGACAGAGACACAGAGCACAGACACAGAGACGGATACACAGATACATAGGCGCACAGACAGAGACACAGATTAAGACACACGGAGACAGAGGCAGAGACACAGAGACAGAGACACAGACACAGAGACACAGAGGCAGAGACACAGAGACAGAGACACAGAGACAGAGACGGAGACAGAGACACAGAGACAGAGACACAGAGACAGAGACACAGAGACAGAGACACAGAGACAGAGACACAGAGACAGAGACACAGAGACAGAGACACAGAGACAGAGACACAGAGACAGAGACACAGAGACAGAGACACAGAGACAGAGACACAGAGACAGAGACACAGAGACAGAGACACAGAGACAGAGACACAGAGACAGAGACACAGAGACAGAGACACAGAGACAGAGACACAGAGACAGAGACACAGAGACAGAGACACAGAGACAGAGACACAGAGACAGAGACACAGAGACAGAGACACAGAGACAGAGACACAGAGACAGAGACACAGAGACAGAGGCACAGAGACAGAGACACAGAGACAGAGACACAGAGACAGAGACACAGAGACAGAGACACAGAGACAGAGACACAGAGACAGAGACACAGAGACAGAGACACAGAGACAGGGACACAGAGACAGAGACACAGAGACACAGACACAGAGACAGAGACACAGAGACAGAGACACAGAGACAGTGACACGGAGACAGAGACACAGAGACAGAGACACAGAGACATAGACACAGAGACAGAGACACAGAGACACAGACACAGAGACGGAGACACAGAGACAGAGACACAGAGACAGAGACACAGAGTCAGAGACACAGAGACAGAGACACAGAGACAGAGACACAGAGACAGAGACACAGAGAGAGAGACACAGAGACAGAGACACAGAGACAGAGACACAGAGACAGAGACACAGAGACAGAGACACAGAGACAGAGACACAGAGACACAGACACAGAGACAGAGACACAGAGACAGAGACACAGAGACAGAGACACAGAGACAGAGACACAGAGACAGAGACACAGAGACAGAGACACAGAGACAGAGACACAGAGACACAGAAACAGAGACAGAGACACAGAGACAGAGACACAGAGACAGAGACACAGAGACAGAGACACAGAGACAGAGACACAGAGACAGAGACACAGAGACAGAGACACAGAGACATAGACACAGACAGAGACACAGAGACAGAGACACAGAGACACAGACACAGAGACGGAGACACAGAGACAGAGACACAGAGACAGAGACACAGAGACGGAGACACAGAGACAGAGACACAGAGACAGAGACACAGAGCACAGACACAGAGACGGATACACAGATACATAGGCGCACAGACAGAGACACAGATTAAGACACACGGAGACAGAGGCAGAGACACAGAGACAGAGACACAGAGACAGAGACACAGAGACAGAGACACAGAGACAGAGACACAGAGACAGAGACACAGAGACAGAGACACAGGGAGAGAGACACAGGGAGAGAGACACAGGGAGAGAGACACAGGGAGAGAGACACAGAGACAGAGACACAGAGACAGAGACACAGAGACAGAGACACAGAGACAGAGACACAGAGACAGAGACACAGAGACAGAGACACAGAGACAGAGACACAGAGACAGAGACACAGAGACAGAGACACAGAGACAGAGACACAGAGACAGAGACACAGAGCACAGACACAGAGACGGATACACAGATACATAGGCGCACAGACAGAGACACAGATTAAGACACACGGAGACAGAGGCAGAGACACAGAGACAGAGACACAGAGACAGAGACACAGAGACAGAGACACAGAGACAGAGACACAGGGAGAGAGACACAGGGAGAGAGACACAGGGAGAGAGACACAGGGAGAGAGACACAGAGACAGAGACACAGAGACAGAGACACAGAGTCAGAGACACAGAGACAGAGACACAGAGACAGAGACACAGAGACACAGACACAGAGACGGAGACACAGAGACAGAGACACAGAGACAGAGACACAGAGACAGAGACACAGACAGAGACACAGAGACAGAGACACAGAGACAGAGACACAGAGACAGAGACACAGAGACAGAGACACAGAGACAGAGACACAGAGACAGAGACACAGAGACACAGACACAGAGACAGAGACACAGAGACAGAGACACAGAGACAGAGACACAGAGACAGAGACACAGAGACAGAGACACAGAGACAGAGACACAGAGACATAGACACAGACAGAGACACAGAGACAGAGACACAGAGACACAGACACAGAGACGGAGACACAGAGACAGAGACACAGAGACAGAGACACAGAGACAGAGACACAGAGACAGAGACACAGAGACAGAGACACAGAGCACAGACACAGAGACTGAGACACAGAGACAGAGACACAGAGACAGAGACACAGAGACAGAGACACAGAGACATAGACACAGACAGAGACACAGAGACAGAGACACAGAGACACAGACACAGAGACGGAGACACAGAGACAGAGACACAGAGACAGAGACACAGAGACAGAGACACAGAGACAGAGTCACAGAGCACAGACACAGAGACGGATACACAGATACATAGGCGCACAGACAGAGACACAGATTAAGACACACGGAGACAGAGGCAGAGACACAGAGACAGAGACACAGAGACAGAGACACAGAGGCAGAGACACAGAGACAGAGACACAGAGACAGAGACGGAGACAGAGACACAGAGACAGAGACACAGAGACAGAGACACAGAGACAGAGACACAGAGACAGAGACACAGAGACAGAGACACAGAGACAGAGACACAGAGACAGAGACACAGAGACAGAGACACAGAGACAGAGACACAGAGACAGAGACACAGAGACAGAGACACAGAGACAGAGACACAGAGACAGAGACACAGAGACAGAGACACAGAGACAGAGACACAGAGATAGAGACACAGAGACATAGACACAGACAGAGACACAGAGTCAGAGACACAGAGACACAGACACAGAGACGGAGACACAGAGACAGAGACACAGAGACAGAGACACAGAGACAGAGACACAGAGACAGAGTCACAGAGCACAGACACAGAGACGGATACACAGATACATAGGCGCACAGACAGAGACACAGATTAAGACACACGGAGACAGAGGCAGAGACACAGAGACAGAGACACAGAGACAGAGACACAGAGGCAGAGACACAGAGACAGAGACACAGAGACAGAGACGGAGACAGAGACACAGAGACAGAGACACAGAGACAGAGACACAGAGACAGAGACACAGAGACAGAGACACAGAGACAGAGACACAGAGACAGAGACACAGAGACAGAGACACAGAGACAGAGACACAGAGACAGAGACACAGAGACAGAGACACAGAGACAGAGACACAGAGACAGAGACACAGAGACAGAGACACAGAGACAGAGACACAGAGACAGAGACACAGAGACAGAGACACAGAGACAGAGACACAGAGATAGAGACACAGAGACAGAGACACAGAGACAGAGACACAGAGACAGAGACACAGAGACAGAGACACAGAGACAGAGACACAGAGACAGAGACACGGAGACAGAGACACGGAGACAGAGACACGGAGACAGAGACACGGAGACAGAGACACGGAGACAGAGACACGGAGACAGAGACACAGAGACAGAGACACAGAGACATAGACACAGAGACATAGACACAGAGACAGAGACACAGAGACAGAGACACAGATACAGAGACACAGAGACAGAGACACAGAGACAGAGACACAGAGACAGAGACACAGAGACAGAGACACAGAGACAGAGACACAGACACAGAGACACAGAGACAGATACACAGAGACATAGACACAGACAGAGACACAGAGACAGAGACACAGAGACACAGACACAGAGACGGAGACACAGAGACAGAGACACAGAGACAGAGACACAGAGACAGAGACACAGAGCACAGACACAGAGACGGATACACAGATACATAGGCGCACAGACAGAGACACAGATTAAGACACACGGAGACAGAGGCAGAGACACAGAGACAGAGACACAGAGACACAGACACAGAGGCAGAGACACAGAGACAGAGACACAGAGACAGAGACACAGAGACAGAGACACAGAGACAGAGACACAGAGGCAGAGACACAGAGACAGAGACGGAGGCAGAGAGAGAGATAGAGACACAGATACAAAGGCGCACAGACAGAGACACAGATTAAGCCACACGGAGGCAGAGGCAGAGACACAGAGACAGAGACAAGGAGACTTAGACACAGAGACAGAGACACAGAGACAGAGACACAGAGACAGAGACACAGAGACAGAGACACAGAGACAGAGACACAGAGACAGAGACACAGAGACAGAGACACAGAGACAGAGACACAGAGACAGAGACACAGAGACAGAGACACAGAGACAGAGACACAGAGACAGAGACACAGAGACAGAGACACAGAGACAGAGACACAGAGACAGAGAAACAGAGACAGAGACGGAGACAGAGAGAGAGATAGAGACAGAGACAGAGACAGAGACAGAGACACAGAGACAGAGAAAGAAAGACAGAGACAGAGACAGAGACAGAGACAGAGACAGTGAGAGAGACAGATACAGGGACAGAGACAGAGGCAGAGACAGAGACAGTGAGAGAGACAGATACAGGGACAGAGACAGAGACAGAGACAGAGACAGAGACAGAGACAGAGACAGAGACAGAGAGACAGACACACAGAGACAGAGACACAGAGACAGAGACACAGAGACAGAGACACAGAGACAGAGACACAGGGACAGAGACACAGAGACAGAGACACAGAGACGGATACACAGTTACATAGGCGCACAGACAGAGACACAGATTAAGACACACGGAGACAGAGGCAGAGACACAGAGACAGAGACAAGGAGACTTAGACACAGAGACAGAGACACAGATACATAGGCACAGGGACATAGACACAGAGAGAGAGATACACAGACACAGAGACAGAGACACAGAGACAGAGACACAGAGACAGAGACACAGAGACAGAGACACAGAGACAGAGACACAGAGACAGAGACACAGAGACATAGACACAGACAGAGACACAGAGACAGAGACACGGAGACACAGACACAGGGACGGAGACACAGAGACAGAGACACAGAGACAGAGACACAGAGACAGAGACACACAGACAGAGACACAGAGACAGAGACACAGAGACAGAGACACAGAGACAGAGACACAGAGACAGAGACACGGAGACAGAGACACGGAGACAGAGACACGGAGACAGAGACACAGAGACAGAGACACAGAGACAGAGACACAGAGACAGAGACACAGAGACAAAGACACAGAGACTGAGACACAGAGACAGAGACACAGAGAGGGAGACACAGAGACAGAGACACAGAGACAGAGACACAGAGACGGAGACACACAGACAGAAACACAGAGACAGAGACCCAGAGACAGAGGCACAGAGACAGAGACACAGAGACAGAGACAGAGACACAGAGACAGAGACACAGAGAGAGAGACACAGAGACAGAGACACAGAGACAGAGACAGAGACAGAGACAGATTCAGAGACAGAGACACAGAGCACAGACACAGAGACGGATACACAGATTCATAGGCGCACAGACAGAGACACCGATTAAGACACACGGAGACAGAGGCAGAGACACAGAGACAGAGACAAGGAGACTTAGACACAGAGACAGAGACACAGAGACA
The DNA here is from genome assembly GCA_945859595.2 of Megachile willughbiella. Classification (NCBI taxonomy): domain Eukaryota; kingdom Metazoa; phylum Arthropoda; class Insecta; order Hymenoptera; family Megachilidae; genus Megachile; species Megachile willughbiella. The sequence goes on along the minus strand of CAMAOD020000057.1, from coordinate 318,622 downwards.
GAGACAGAGACAGAGACATAGAGCACAGACACAGAGACGGATACACAGATACATAGGCGCACAGACAGGGACACAGATTAAGACACACGGAAACAGAGGCAGAGACACAGAGACAGAGACACAGAGACAGAGACACAGAGACAGAGACACAGAGACAGAGGCACAGAGACAGAGACACAGAGACAGAGACACAGAGACAGAGACACAGAGACAGAGACGGAGGCAGAGAGAGAGATAGAGACACAGATACAAAGGCGCACAGACAGAGACACAGATTAAGCCACACGGAGGCAGAGGCAGAGACACAGAGACAGAGACAAGGAGACTTAGACACAGAGACAGAGACACAGAGACAGAGACACAGAGACAGAGACACAGAGACAGAGACACAGAGACAGAGACAAGGAGACTTAGACACAGAGACAGAGACACAGAGACAGAGACACAGAGACAGAGACACAGAGACAGAGACACAGAGACAGAGACACAGAGACAGAGACACAGAGACAGAGACACAGAGACAGAGACACAGAGACAGAGACACAGAGACAGAGACACAGAGACAGAGACACAGAGACAGAGACACAGAGACAGAGACACAGAGACAGAGACACAGAGACAGAGACACAGAGACAGAGACACAGAGACAGAGACACAGAGACAGAGACACAGAGACAGAGACACAGAGACAGAGACACAGAGACAGAGACACAGAGACAGAGACACAGAGACAGAGACACAGAGACAGAGACACAGAGACAGAGGCACAGAGACAGAGACACAGAGACAGAGACACAGAGACAGAGACACAGAGACAGAGACACAGAGACAGAGACGGAGACAGAGAGAGAGATAGAGACACAGAGACAGAGACACAGAGACAGAGACACAGAGACAGAGACGGAGGCAGAGAGAGAGATAGAGACACAGATACAAAGGCGCACAGACAGAGACACAGATTAAGCCACACGGAGGCAGAGGCAGAGACACAGAGACAGAGACAAGGAGACTTAGACACAGAGACAGAGACACAGAGACAGAGACACAGAGACAGAGACACAGAGACAGAGACACAGAGACAGAGACACAGAGACAGAGACACAGAGACAGAGACACAGAGACAGAGACACAGAGACAGAGACACAGAGACAGAGACACAGAGACAGAGACACAGAGACAGAGACACAGAGACAGAGACACAGAGACAGAGACACAGAGACAGAGACACAGAGACAGAGACACAGAGACAGAGACACAGAGACAGAGACACAGAGACAGAGACACAGAGACAGAGACACAGAGACAGAGACACAGAGACAGAGACACAGAGACAGAGACACAGAGACAGAGACACAGAGACAGAGACACAGAGACAGAGACACAGCGACAGAGACACAGAGACAGAGACACAGAGACAGAGACACAGACATAGACACAGAGAGAGAGAGACACAGAGACAGAGACAGAGACACAGACACAGAGACAGTGACACAGAGACAGAGACACAGAGAAAGAGACACAGAGACAGAGACACAGAGACAGAGACACAGAGACAGAGACGCAGAGACAGAGACACAGAGACAGAGAAACAGAGGCAGAGACGGAGACAGAGAGAGAGATAGAGACAGAGACAGAGACAGAGACAGAGACACAGAGACAGAGAAAGAAAGACAGAGACAGAGACAGAGACAGAGACAGTGAGAGAGACAGATACAGGGACAGAGACAGAGGCAGAGACAGAGACAGTGAGAGAGACAGATACAGGGACAGAGACAGAGACAGAGACAGAGACAGAGACAGAGACAGAGAGACAGACACACAGAGACAGAGACACAGAGACAGAGACACAGAGACAGAGACACAGAGACAGAGACACAGGGACAGAGACACAGAGACAGAGACACAGAGACGGATACACAGATACATAGGCGCACAGACAGAGACACAGATTAAGACACACGGAGACAGAGGCAGAGACACAGAGACAGAGACAAGGAGACTTAGACACAGAAACAGAGACACAGATACATAGGCACAGGGACATAGACACAGAGAGAGAGATACACAGACACAGAGACAGAGACACAGAGACAGAGACACAGAGACAGAGACACAGAGACAGAGACACAGAGACAGAGACACAGAGACAGAGACAGAGACAGAGACATAGAGCACAGACACAGAGACGGATACACAGATACATAGGCGCACAGACAGGGACACAGATTAAGACACACGGAAACAGAGGCAGAGACACAGAGACAGAGACACAGAGACAGAGACAAGGAGACTTAGACACATCGACAGAGACACAGAGACAGAGACACAGAGACAGAGACACAGAGACGGAGACACAGAGACAGAGACACAGAGACAGAGACACAGAGCACAGACACAGAGACGGATACACAGATACATAGGCGCACAGACAGAGACACAGATTAAGACACACGGAGACAGAGGCAGAGACACAGAGACAGAGACACAGAGACAGAGACACAGAGACAGAGACACAGAGACAGAGACACAGAGACAGAGACACAGAGACAGAGACACAGAGACAGAGACACAGAGACAGAGACACAGAGACAGAGACATAGAGACAGAGACACAGAGACAGAGACACAGAGACAGAGACACAGAGACAGAGACACAGAGACAGAGACACAGAGACAGAGACACAGAGACAGAGACACAGAGACAGAGACACAGAGACAGAGACACAGAGACAGAGACACAGACATAGACACAGAGAGAGAGAGACACAGAGACAGAGACAGAGACACAGACACAGAGACAGTGACACAGAGACAGAGACACAGAGAAAGAGACACAGAGACAGAGACACAGAGACAGAGACACAGAGACAGAGACGCAGAGACAGAGACACAGAGACAGAGAAACAGAGACAGAGACGGAGACAGAGAGAGAGATAGAGACAGAGACAGAGACAGAGACAGAGACACAGAGACAGAGAAAGAAAGACAGAGACAGAGACAGAGACAGAGACAGTGAGAGAGACAGATACAGGGACAGAGACAGAGGCAGAGACAGAGACAGTGAGAGAGACAGATACAGGGACAGAGACAGAGACAGAGACAGAGACAGAGACAGAGACAGAGACAGAGAGACAGACACACAGAGACAGAGACACAGAGACAGAGACACAGAGACAGAGACACAGAGACAGAGACACAGGGACAGAGACACAGAGACAGAGACACAGAGACGGATACACAGATACATAGGCGCACAGACAGAGACACAGATTAAGACACACGGAGACAGAGGCAGAGACACAGAGACAGAGACAAGGAGACTTAGACACAGATACATAGGCACAGGGACATAGACACAGAGAGAGAGATACACAGACACAGAGACAGAGACACAGAGACAGAGACACAGAGACAGAGACACAGAGACAGAGACACAGAGACAGAGACACAGAGACAGAGACACAGAGACAGAGACACAGAGACAGAGACACAGAGACAGAGACACAGAGACATAGACACAGACAGAGACACAGAGACAGAGACACAGAGACACAGACACAGGGACGGAGACACAGAGACAGAGACACAGAGACAGAGACACAGAGACAGAGACACACAGACAGAGACACAGAGACAGAGACACAGAGACAGAGACACAGAGACAGAGACACAGAGACAGAGACACGGAGACAGAGACACGGAGACAGAGACACGGAGACAGAGACACAGAGACAGAGACACAGAGACAGAGACACAGAGACAGAGACACAGAGACAAAGACACAGAGACTGAGACACAGAGACAGAGACACAGAGAGGGAGACACAGAGACAGAGACACAGAGACAGAGACACAGAGACGGAGACACACAGACAGAGACACAGAGACAGAGACCCAGAGACAGAGGCACAGAGACAGAGACACAGAGACAGAGACAGAGACACAGAGACAGAGACACAGAGAGAGAGACACAGAGACAGAGACACAGAGACAGAGACAGAGACAGAGACAGATTCAGAGACAGAGACACAGAGCACAGACACAGAGACGGATACACAGATTCATAGGCGCACAGACAGAGACACAGATTAAGACACACGGAGACAGAGGCAGAGACACAGAGACAGAGACAAGGAGACTTAGACACAGAGACAGAGACACAGAGACAGAGACAGAGACAGAGACATAGAGCACAGACACAGAGACGGATACACAGATACATAGGCGCACAGACAGGGACACAGATTAAGACACACGGAAACAGAGGCAGAGACACAGAGACAGAGACACAGAGACAGAGACACAGAGACAGAGACACAGAGACAGACACACAGAGACAGAGACACAGAGACAGAGACACAGAGACAGAGACACAGAGACAGAGACACAGAGACAGAGACACAGAGACAGAGACGGAGACAGAGAGAGAGATAGAGACACAGAGACAGAGACACAGAGACAGAGACACAGAGACAGAGACGGAGGCAGAGAGAGAGATAGAGACACAGATACAAAGGCGCACAGACAGAGACACAGATTAAGCCACACGGAGGCAGAGGCAGAGACACAGAGACAGAGACAAGGAGACTTAGACACAGAGACAGAGACACAGAGACAGAGACACAGAGACAGAGACACAGAGACAGAGACACAGAGACAGAGACACAGAGACAGAGACACAGAGACAGAGACACAGAGACAGAGACACAGAGACAGAGACACAGAGACAGAGACACAGAGACAGAGACACAGAGACAGAGACACAGAGACAGAGACACAGAGACAGAGACACAGAGACAGAGACACAGAGACAGAGACACAGAGACAGAGACACAGAGACAGAGACACAGAGACAGAGACACAGAGACAGAGACACAGAGACAGAGACACAGAGACAGAGACACAGAGACAGAGACACAGAGACAGAGACACAGAGACAGAGACACAGAGACAGAGACACAGAGACAGAGACACAGAGACAGAGACACAGAGACAGAGACACAGAGACAGAGACACAGAGACAGAGACACAGAGACAGAGACACAGAGACAGAGACACAGAGACAGAGACACAGACATAGACACAGAGAGAGAGAGACACAGAGACAGAGACAGAGACACAGACACAGAGACAGTGACACAGAGACAGAGACACAGAGAAAGAGACACAGAGACAGAGACACAGAGACAGAGACACAGAGACAGAGACGCAGAGACAGAGACACAGAGACAGAGAAACAGAGACAGAGACGGAGACAGAGAGAGAGATAGAGACAGAGACAGAGACAGAGACAGAGACACAGAGACAGAGAAAGAAAGACAGAGACAGAGACAGAGACAGAGACAGTGAGAGAGACAGATACAGGGACAGAGACAGAGGCAGAGACAGAGACAGTGAGAGAGACAGATACAGGGACAGAGACAGAGACAGAGACAGAGACAGAGACAGAGACAGAGAGACAGACACACAGAGACAGAGACACAGAGACAGAGACACAGAGACAGAGACACAGAGACAGAGACACAGAGACAGAGACACAGGGACAGAGACACAGAGACAGAGACACAGAGACGGATACACAGATACATAGGCGCACAGACAGAGACACAGATTAAGACACACGGAGACAGAGGCAGAGACACAGAGACAGAGACAAGGAGACTTAGACACAGAAACAGAGACACAGATACATAGGCACAGGGACATAGACACAGAGAGAGAGATACACAGACACAGAGACAGAGACACAGAGACAGAGACACAGAGACAGAGACACAGAGACAGAGACACAGAGACAGAGACACAGAGACAGAGACACAGAGACAGAGACACAGAGACATAGACACAGACAGAGACACAGAGACAGAGACACAGAGACACAGACACAGAGACGGAGACACAGAGACAGAGACACAGAGACAGAGACACAGAGACAGAGACACACAGACAGAGACACAGAGACAGAGACACAGAGACAGAGACACAGAGACAGAGACACAGAGACAGAGACACGGAGACAGAGACACGGAGACAGAGACACGGAGACAGAGACACAGAGACAGAGACACAGAGACAGAGACACAGAGACAGAGAAACAGAGACAGAGACGGAGACAGAGAGAGAGATAGAGACAGAGACAGAGACAGAGACAGAGACACAGAGACAGAGAAAGAAAGACAGAGACAGAGACAGAGACAGAGACAGTGAGAGAGACAGATACAGGGACAGAGACAGAGGCAGAGACAGAGACAGTGAGAGAGACAGATACAGGGACAGAGACAGAGACAGAGACAGAGACAGAGACAGAGACAGAGAGACAGACACACAGAGACAGAGACACAGAGACAGAGACACAGAGACAGAGACACAGAGACAGAGACACAGAGACAGAGACACAGGGACAGAGACACAGAGACAGAGACACAGAGACGGATACACAGATACATAGGCGCACAGACAGAGACACAGATTAAGACACACGGAGACAGAGGCAGAGACACAGAGACAGAGACAAGGAGACTTAGACACAGAAACAGAGACACAGATACATAGGCACAGGGACATAGACACAGAGAGAGAGATACACAGACACAGAGACAGAGACACAGAGACAGAGACACAGAGACAGAGACACAGAGACAGAGACACAGAGACAGAGACACAGAGACAGAGACACAGAGACAGAGACACAGAGACATAGACACAGACAGAGACACAGAGACAGAGACACAGAGACACAGACACAGAGACGGAGACACAGAGACAGAGACACAGAGACAGAGACACAGAGACAGAGACACACAGACAGAGACACAGAGACAGAGACACAGAGACAGAGACACAGAGACAGAGACACAGAGACAGAGACACGGAGACAGAGACACGGAGACAGAGACACGGAGACAGAGACACAGAGACAGAGACACAGAGACAGAGACACAGAGACAGAGACACAGAGACAAAGACACAGAGACTGAGACACAGAGACAGAGACACAGAGTGGGAGACACAGAGACAGAGACACAGAGACAGAGACACAGAGACGGAGACACACAGACAGAGACACAGAGACAGAGACCCAGAGACAGAGGCACAGAGACAGAGACACAGAGACAGAGACAGAGACACAGAGACAGAGACACAGAGAGAGAGACACAGAGACAGAGACACAGAGACAGAGACAGAGACAGAGACAGATTCAGAGACAGAGACACAGAGCGCAGACACAGAGACGGATACACAGATTCATAGGCGCACAGACAGAGACACAGATTAAGACACACGGAGACAGAGGCAGAGACACAGAGACAGAGACAAGGAGACTTAGACACAGAGACAGAGACACAGAGACAGAGACAGAGACAGAGACATAGAGCACAGACACAGAGACGGATACACAGATACATAGGCGCACAGACAGGGACACAGATTAAGACACACGGAAACAGAGGCAGAGACACAGAGACAGAGACACAGAGACAGAGACAAGGAGACTTAGACACATCGACAGAGACACAGAGACAGAGACACAGAGACAGAGACACAGAGACGGAGACACAGAGACAGAGACACAGAGACAGAGACACAGAGCACAGACACAGAGACGGATACACAGATACATAGGCGCACAGACAGAGACACAGATTAAGACACACGGAGACAGAGGCAGAGACACAGAGACAGAGACACAGAGACAGAGACACAGAGACAGAGACACAGAGACAGAGACACAGAGACAGAGACACAGAGACAGAGACACAGAGACAGAGACACAGAGACAGAGACACAGAGACAGAGACACAGAGACAGAGACACAGAGACAGAGACACAGAGACAGAGACACAGAGACAGAGACACAGAGACAGAGACACAGAGACAGAGACACAGAGACAGAGACACAGAGACAGAGACACAGACATAGACACAGAGAGAGAGAGACACAGAGACAGAGACAGAGACACAGACACAGAGACAGTGACACAGAGACAGAGACACAGAGAAAGAGACACAGAGACAGAGACACAGAGACAGAGACACAGAGACAGAGACACAGAGACAGAGACGCAGAGACAGAGACACAGAGACAGAGAAACAGAGACAGAGACGGAGACAGAGAGAGAGATAGAGACAGAGACAGAGACAGAGACAGAGACACAGAGACAGAGAAAGAAAGACAGAGACAGAGACAGAGACAGAGACAGTGAGAGAGACAGATACAGGGACAGAGACAGAGGCAGAGACAGAGACAGTGAGAGAGACAGATACAGGGACAGAGACAGAGACAGAGACAGAGACAGAGACAGAGACAGAGAGACAGACACACAGAGACAGAGACACAGAGACAGAGACACAGAGACAGAGACACAGAGACAGAGACACAGGGACAGAGACACAGAGACAGAGACACAGAGACGGATACACAGATACATAGGCGCACAGACAGAGACACAGATTAAGACACACGGAGACAGAGGCAGAGACACAGAGACAGAGACAAGGAGACTTAGACACAGAGACAGAGACACAGATACATAGGCACAGGGACATAGACACAGAGAGAGAGATACACAGACACAGAGACAGAGACACAGAGACAGAGACACAGAGACAGAGACACAGAGACAGAGACACAGAGACAGAGACACAGAGACAGAGACACAGAGACAGAGACACAGAGACAGAGACACAGAGACAGAGACACAGAGACAGAGACACAGAGACAGAGACACAGAGACAGAGACACAGAGACAGAGACACAGAGACAGAGACACAGAGACAGAGACACAGAGACATAGACACAGACAGAGACACAGAGACAGAGACACAGAGACACAGACACAGAGACGGAGACACAGAGACAGAGACACAGAGACAGAGACACAGAGACAGAGACACACAGACAGAGACACAGAGACAGAGACACAGAGACAGAGACACAGAGACAGAGACACAGAGACAGAGACACGGAGACAGAGACACGGAGACAGAGACACGGAGACAGAGACACAGAGACAGAGACACAGAGACAGAGACACAGAGACAGAGACACAGAGACAAAGACACAGAGACTGAGACACAGAGACAGAGACACAGAGAGGGAGACACAGAGACAGAGACACAGAGACAGAGACACAGAGACGGAGACACGCAGACAGAGACACAGAGACAGAGACCCAGAGACAGAGGCACAGAGACAGAGACACAGAGACAGAGACAGAGACACAGAGACAGAGACACAGAGAGAGAGACACAGAGACAGAGACACAGAGACAGAGACAGAGACAGAGACAGATTCAGAGACAGAGACACAGAGCACAGACACAGAGACGGATACACAGATTCATAGGCGCACAGACAGAGACACAGATTAAGACACACGGAGACAGAGGCAGAGACACAGAGACAGAGACAAGGAGACTTAGACACAGAGACAGAGACACAGAGACAGAGACAGAGACAGAGACATAGAGCACAGACACAGAGACGGATACACAGATACATAGGCGCACAGACAGGGACACAGATTAAGACACACGGAAACAGAGGCAGAGACACAGAGACAGAGACACAGAGACAGAGACAAGGAGACTTAGACACATCGACAGAGACACAGAGACAGAGACACAGAGACAGAGACACAGAGACGGAGACACAGAGACAGAGACACAGAGACAGAGACACAGAGCACAGACACAGAGACGGATACACAGATACATAGGCGCACAGACAGAGACACAGATTAAGACACACGGAGACAGAGGCAGAGACACAGAGACAGAGACACAGAGACAGAGACACAGAGACAGAGACACAGAGACAGAGACACAGAGACAGAGACACAGAGACAGAGACACAGAGACAGAGACACAGAGACAGAGACACAGAGACAGAGACACAGAGACAGAGACACAGAGACAGAGACACAGAGACAGAGACACAGAGACAGAGACACAGAGACAGAGACACAGAGACAGAGACACAGAGACAGAGACACAGAGACAGAGACACAGAGACAGAGACACAGAGACAGAGACACAGAGACAGAGACACAGAGACAGAGACACAGAGACAGAGACACAGAGACAGAGACACAGAGACAGAGACACAGAGACAGAGACACAGAGACAGAGACACAGAGACAGAGACACAGAGACAGAGACACAGAGACATAGACACAGAGACAGAGACACAGAGACAGAGACACAGAGACAGAGACACAGAGACAGAGACACAGATACAGGGACAGAGACAGAGACAGAGACAGAGACAGAGACAGAGACAGAGAGACAGACACACAGAGACAGAGACACAGAGACAGAGACACAGAGACAGAGACACAGAGACAGAGACACAGAGACAGAGACACAGGGACAGAGACACAGAGACAGAGACACAGAGACGGATACACAGATACATAGGCGCACAGACAGAGACACAGATTAAGACACACGGAGACAGAGGCAGAGACACAGAGACAGAGACAAGGAGACTTAGACACAGAGACAGAGACACAGATACATAGGCACAGGGACATAGACACAGAGAGAGAGAGACACAGACACAGAGACAGAGGCACAGAGACAGAGACACAGAGACAGAGACACAGAGACAGAGACACAGAGACAGAGACACAGAGACATAGACACAGACAGAGACACAGAGACAGAGACACAGAGACACAGACACAGAGACGGAGACACAGAGACAGAGGCACAGAGACAGAGACACAGAGACAGAGACACACAGACAGAGACACAGAGACAGAGACACAGAGACAGAGACACAGAGACAGAGACACAGAGACAGAGACACGGAGACAGAGACACGGAGACAGAGACACGGAGACAGAGACACAGAGACAGAGACACAGAGACAGAGACACAGAGACAGAGACAGAGACAGAGACATAGAGCACAGACACAGAGACGGATACACAGATACATAGGCGCACAGACAGGGACACAGATTAAGACACACGGAAACAGAGGCAGAGACACAGAGACAGAGACAGAGAGACAGAGACAAGGAGACTTAGACACATCGACAGAGACACAGAGACAGAGACACAGAGACAGAGACACAGAGACAGAGACACAGAGACAGAGACACAGAGACAGAGACACAGAGACAGAGACACAGAGACAGAGACACAGAGACAGAGACACAGAGACAGAGACACAGAGACAGAGACACAGAGACACAGAGACACAGAGACACAGAGACAGAGACACAGAGACAGAGACACAGAGACAGAGACACAGAGACAGAGACACAGAGACAGAGACACAGAGACAGAGACACAGAGACAGAGACACACAGACAGAGACACAGAGACAGAGACACAGAGACAGAGACACAGAGACAGAGACACAGAGACAGAGACACAGAGACAGAGACACAGAGACAGAGACACAGAGACAGAGACACAGAGACAGAGACACAGAGACAGAGACACAGAGACAGAGACACAGAGACAGAGACACAGAGACACAGACACAGAGACAGAGACACAGAGACAGAGACACAGAGACAGAGACACAGAGACAGAGACACAGAGACATAGACACAGAGACATAGACACAGAGACAGAGACACAGAGACACAGACACAGAGACGGAGACACAGAGACAGAGACACAGAGACAGAGACACAGACAGAGACACAGAGACAGAGACACAGAGACAGAGACACAGAGACAGAGACACAGAGACAGAGACACAGACACAGAGACACAGAGACAGAGACACAGAGACATAGACACAGACAGAGACACAGAGACAGAGACACAGAGACACAGACACAGAGACGGAGACACAGAGACAGAGACACAGAGACAGAGACACAGAGACAGAGACACAGAGACAGAGACACACAGACAGAGACACAGAGACAGAGACACAGAGACAGAGACACAGAGACAGAGACACAGAGACAGAGACACGGAGACAGAGACACGGAGACAGAGACACGGAGACAGAGACACAGAGACAGAGACACAGAGACAGAGACACAGAGACAGAGACACAGAGACAAAGACACAGAGACTGAGACACAGAGACAGAGACACAGAGAGGGAGACACAGAGACAGAGACACAGAGACAGAGACACAGAGACGGAGACACACAGACAGAGACACAGAGACAGAGACACAGAGACAGAGACACAGAGACAGAGGCACAGAGACAGAGACACAGAGACAGAGACAGAGACACAGAGACAGAGACACAGAGAGAGAGACACAGAGACAGAGACACAGAGACAGAGACAGAGACAGAGACAGATTCAGAGACAGAGACACAGAGCACAGACACAGAGACGGATACACAGATTCATAGGCGCACAGACAGAGACACAGATTAAGACACACGGAGACAGAGGCAGAGACACAGAGACAGAGACAAGGAGACTTAGACACAGAGACAGAGACACAGAGACAGAGACAGAGACAGAGACATAGAGCACAGACACAGAGACGGATACACAGATACATAGGCGCACAGACAGGGACACAGATTAAGACACACGGAAACAGAGGCAGAGACACAGAGACAGAGACACAGAGACAGAGACAAGGAGACTTAGACACATCGACAGAGACACAGAGACAGAGACACAGAGACAGAGACACAGAGACGGAGACACAGAGACAGAGACACAGAGACAGAGACACAGAGCACAGACACAGAGACGGATACACAGATACATAGGCGCACAGACAGAGACACAGATTAAGACACACGGAGACAGAGGCAGAGACACAGAGACAGAGACACAGAGACAGAGACACAGAGACAGAGACACAGAGACAGAGACACAGAGACAGAGACACAGAGACAGAGACACAGAGACAGAGACACAGAGACAGAGACACAGAGACAGAGACACAGAGACAGAGACACAGAGACAGAGACACAGAGACAGAGACACAGAGACAGAGACACAGAGACAGAGACACAGAGACAGAGACACAGAGACAGAGACACAGAGACAGAGACACAGAGACAGAGACACAGAGACAGAGACACAGAGACAGAGACACAGAGACAGAGACACAGAGACAGAGACACAGAGACAGAGACACAGAGACAGAGACACAGAGACAGAGACACAGAGACAGAGACACAGAGACAGAGACACAGAGACAGAGACACAGAGACAGAGACACAGAGACAGAGACACAGAGACAGAGACACAGAGACATAGACACAGAGACAGAGACACAGAGACAGAGACACAGAGACAGAGACACAGAGACAGAGACACAGAGACAGAGACACAGATACAGGGACAGAGACAGAGACAGAGACAGAGACAGAGACAGAGACAGAGAGACAGACACACAGAGACAGAGACACAGAGACAGAGACACAGAGACAGAGACACAGAGACAGAGACACAGAGACAGAGACACAGGGACAGAGACACAGAGACAGAGACACAGAGACGGATACACAGATACATAGGCGCACAGACAGAGACACAGATTAAGACACACGGAGACAGAGGCAGAGACACAGAGACAGAGACAAGGAGACTTAGACACAGAGACAGAGACACAGATAGATAGGCACAGGGACATAGACACAGAGAGAGAGAGACACAGACACAGAGACAGAGGCACAGAGACAGAGACACAGAGACAGAGACACAGAGACAGAGACACAGAGACAGAGACACAGAGACATAGACACAGACAGAGACACAGAGACAGAGACACAGAGACACAGACACAGAGACGGAGACACAGAGACAGAGGCACAGAGACAGAGACACAGAGACAGAGACACACAGACAGAGACACAGAGACATAGACACAGACAGAGACACAGAGACAGAGACACAGAGACACAGACACAGAGACGGAGACACAGAGACAGAGGCACAGAGACAGAGACACAGAGACAGAGACACACAGACAGAGACACAGAGACAGAGACACAGAGACAGAGACACAGAGACAGAGACACAGAGACAGAGACACGGAGACAGAGACACGGAGACAGAGACACGGAGACAGAGACACAGAGACAGAGACACAGAGACAGAGACACAGAGACAGAGACAGAGACAGAGACATAGAGCACAGACACAGAGACGGATACACAGATACATAGGCGCACAGACAGGGACACAGATTAAGACACACGGAAACAGAGGCAGAGACACAGAGACAGAGACAGAGAGACAGAGACAAGGAGACTTAGACACATCGACAGAGACACAGAGACAGAGACACAGAGACAGAGACACAGAGACAGAGACACAGAGACAGAGACACAGAGACAGAGACACAGAGACAGAGACACAGAGACAGAGACACAGAGACACAGAGACACAGAGACACAGAGACAGAGACACAGAGACAGAGACACAGAGACAGAGACACAGAGACAGAGACACAGAGACAGAGACACAGAGACAGAGACACAGAGACAGAGACACAGAGACAGAGACACAGAGACAGAGACACAGAGACAGAGACACAGAGACAGAGACACAGAGACAGAGACACAGAGACAGAGACACAGAGACAGAGACACAGAGACAGAGACACAGAGACAGAGACACAGAGACAGAGACACAGAGACAGAGACACAGAGACAGAGACACAGAGACACAGACACAGAGACAGAGACACAGAGACAGAGACACAGAGACAGAGACACAGAGACAGAGACACAGAGACATAGACACAGAGACATAGACACAGAGACAGAGACACAGAGACACAGACACAGAGACGGAGACACAGAGACAGAGACACAGAGACAGAGACACAGACAGAGACACAGAGACAGAGACACAGAGACAGAGACACAGAGACAGAGACACAGAGACAGAGACACAGACACAGAGACACAGAGACAGAGACACAGAGACATAGACACAGACAGAGACACAGAGACAGAGACACAGAGACACAGACACAGAGACGGAGACACAGAGACAGAGACACAGAGACAGAGACACAGAGACAGAGACACAGAGACAGAGACACACAGACAGAGACACAGAGACAGAGACACAGAGACAGAGACACAGAGACAGAGACACAGAGACAGAGACACGGAGACAGAGACACGGAGACAGAGACACGGAGACAGAGACACAGAGACAGAGACACAGAGACAGAGACACAGAGACAGAGACACAGAGACAAAGACACAGAGACTGAGACACAGAGACAGAGACACAGAGAGGGAGACACAGAGACAGAGACACAGAGACAGAGACACAGAGACGGAGACACACAGACAGAGACACAGAGACAGAGACCCAGAGACAGAGGCACAGAGACAGAGACACAGAGACAGAGACAGAGACACAGAGACAGAGACACAGAGAGAGAGACACAGAGACAGAGACACAGAGACAGAGACAGAGACAGAGACAGATTCAGAGACAGAGAAACAGAGCACAGACACAGAGACGGATACACAGATTCATAGGCGCACAGACAGAGACACAGATTAAGACACACGGAGACAGAGGCAGAGACACAGAGACAGAGACAAGGAGACTTAGACACAGAGACAGAGACACAGAGACAGAGACAGAGACAGAGACATAGAGCACAGACACAGAGACGGATACACAGATACATAGGCGCACAGACAGGGACACAGATTAAGACACACGGAAACAGAGGCAGAGACACAGAGACAGAGACACAGAGACAGAGACAAGGAGACTTAGACACATCGACAGAGACACAGAGACAGAGACACAGAGACAGAGACACAGAGACGGAGACACAGAGACAGAGACACAGAGACAGAGACACAGAGCACAGACACAGAGACGGATACACAGATACATAGGCGCACAGACAGAGACACAGATTAAGACACACGGAGACAGAGGCAGAGACAAAGAGACAGAGACACAGAGACAGAGACACAGAGGCAGAGACACAGAGACAGAGACACAGAGACAGAGACACAGAGACAGAGACACAGAGACAGAGACACAGAGACAGAGACACAGAGACAGAGACACAGAGACAGAGACACAGAGACATAGACACAGACAGAGACACAGAGACAGAGACACAGAGACACAGACACAGAGACGGAGACACAGAGACAGAGACACAGAGACAGAGACACAGAGACAGAGACACACAGACAGAGACACAGAGACAGAGACACAGAGACAGAGACACAGAGACAGAGACACAGAGACAGAGACACGGAGACAGAGACACGGAGACAGAGACACGGAGACACAGACACAGAGACAGAGACACAGAGACAGAGACACAGAGACAGAGACACAGAGACAAAGACACAGAGACTGAGACACAGAGACAGAGACACAGAGAGGGAGACACAGAGACAGAGACACAGAGACAGAGACACAGAGACGGAGACACACAGACAGAGACACAGAGACAGAGACCCAGAGACAGAGGCACAGAGACAGAGACACAGAGACAGAGACAGAGACACAGAGACAGAGACACAGAGAGAGAGACACAGAGACAGAGACACAGAGACAGAGACAGAGACAGAGACAGATTCAGAGACAGAGACACAGAGCACAGACACAGAGACGGATACACAGATTCATAGGCGCACAGACAGAGACACAGATTAAGACACACGGAGACAGAGGCAGAGACACAGAGACAGAGACAAGGAGACTTAGACACAGAGACAGAGACACAGAGACAGAGACAGAGACAGAGACATAGAGCACAGACACAGAGACGGATACACAGATACATAGGCGCACAGACAGGGACACAGATTAAGACACACGGAAACAGAGGCAGAGACACAGAGACAGAGACAGAGAGACAGAGACAAGGAGACTTAGACACATCGACAGAGACACAGAGACAGAGACACAGAGACAGAGACACAGAGACGGAGACACAGAGACAGAGACACAGAGACAGAGACACAGAGCACAGACACAGAGACGGATACACAGATACATAGGCGCACAGACAGAGACACAGATTAAGACACACGGAGACAGAGGCAGACACACAGAGACAGAGACACAGAGACAGAGACACAGAGGCAGAGACACAGAGACAGAGACACAGAGACAGAGACGGAGACAGAGACACAGAGACAGAGACACAGAGACAGAGACACAGAGACAGAGACACAGAGACAGAGACACAGAGACAGAGACACAGAGACAGAGACACAGAGACAGAGACACAGAGACAGAGACACAGAGACAGAGACACAGAGACAGAGACACAGAGACAGAGACACAGAGACAGAGACACAGAGACAGAGACACAGAGACAGAGACACAGAGACAGAGACACAGAGACAGAGACACAGAGACAGAGACACAGAGACAGAGACACAGAGACAGAGACACAGAGACAGAGACACTGAGACAGAGACACTGAGACAGAGACACAGAGACAGAGACACAGAGACAGAGACACAGAGACAGAGACACAGAGACAGAGACACAGAGACAGAGACACAGAGACAGAGACACAGAGACAGAGACACAGAGGCAGAGACACAGAGACAGAGACACAGAGACAGAGACACAGAGACAGAGACACAGAGACAGAGACACAGAGACAGAGACACAGAGACACAGACACCGAGGCACAGACACAGAGACACAGACACAGAGACAGAGACACAGACAGAGACGCAGAGACAGAGACGCAGAGACAGAGACACAGAGACAGAGACACAGAGACAGAGACCCAGAGACAGAGGCACAGAGACAGAGACACAGAGACAGAGACACAGAGACAGAGACACAGAGACATAGACACAGAGACAGAGACACAGAGACACAGACACAGAGACGGAGACACAGAGACAGAGACACAGAGACAGAGACACAGAGACAGAGACACAGGGACAGAGACACAGAGACAGAGACACAGAGACAGAGACACAGAGACAGAGACACAGAGACAGAGACACAGAGACAGAGACACAGAGACAGAGAAACAGAGACAGAGACACAGAGACAGAGGCATAGAGACAGAGACACAGAGACAGAGACAGAGACACAGAGACAGAGACACAGAGAGAGAGACACAGAGACAGAGACACAGAGACAGAGACAGAGACAGAGACAGATTCAGAGACAGAGACAGAGACACAGAGCACAGACACAGAGACGGATACACAGATACATAGGCGCACAGACAGAGACACAGATTAAGACACACGGAGACAGATGCAGAGACACAGAGACAGAGACAAGGAGACTTAGACACAGAGACAGAGACACAGAGACAGAGACAGAGACAGAGACACAGAGCACAGACACAGAGACGGATACACAGATACATAGGCGCACAGACAGGGACACAGATTAAGACACACGGAAACAGAGGCAGAGACACAGAGACAGAGACAAGGAGACTTAGACACATCGACAGAGACACAGAGACAGAGACACAGAGACAGAGACACAGAGACAGAGACACAGAGACAGAGACACAGAGACAGAGACACAGAGACAGAGACACAGAGACAGAGACACTGAGACAGAGACACAGAGACAGAGACGCAGAGGCAGAGACACAGAGACAGAGACACAGAGACAGAGACACAGAGACACAGACACAGAGACAGAGACACAGAGACAGAGACACAGAGACAGAGACACAGAGACAGAGACACAAAGACAGAGACACAGAGACAGAGACACAGAGACAGAGACACAGAGACAGAGACACAGAGACAGAGACACAGAGACAGAGACACAGAGACAGAGACACAGAGACAGAGACACAGAGACAGAGACACAGAGACAGAGACACAGAGACACAGACACAGAGACGGAGACACAGAGACAGAGACACAGAGACAGAGACACAGAGACAGAGACACAGAGACAGAGACACAGTGACAGAGACACAGAGACAGAGACACAGAGACAGAGACACAGAGACAGAGACACAGAGACAGAGACACAGAGACAGAGAAACAGAGACAGAGACACAGAGACAGAGGCATAGAGACAGAGACACAGAGACAGAGACAGAGACACAGAGACAGAGACACAGAGAGAGAGACACAGAGACAGAGACACAGAGACAGAGACAGAGACAGAGACAGATTCAGAGACAGAGACACAGAGCACAGACACAGAGACGGATACACAGATACATAGGCGCACAGACAGAGACACAGATTAAGACACACGGAGACAGATGCAGAGACACAGAGACAGAGACAAGGAGACTTAGACACAGAGACAGAGACACAGAGACAGAGACAGAGACAGAGACACAGAGCACAGACACAGAGACGGATACACAGATACATAGGCGCACAGACAGGGACACAGATTAAGACACACGGAAACAGAGGCAGAGACACAGAGACAGAGACACAGAGACAGAGACAAGGAGACTTAGACACATCGACAGAGACACAGAGACAGAGACACAGAGACAGAGACACAGAGACAGAGACACAGAGACAGAGACACAGAGACAGAGACACAGAGACAGAGACACAGAGACAGAGACACAGAGACAGAGACACAGAGACAGAGACACTGAGACAGAGACACTGAGACAGAGACACAGAGACAGAGACACAGAGACAGAGACACAGAGACAGAGACACAGAGACAGAGACACAGAGACAGAGACACAGAGACAGAGACACAGAGACAGAGACACAGAGGCAGAGACACAGAGACAGAGACACAGAGACAGAGACACAGAGACAGAGACACAGAGACAGAGACACAGAGACAGAGACACAGAGACACAGACACCGAGGCACAGACACAGAGACACAGACACAGAGACAGAGACACAGACAGAGACGCAGAGACAGAGACGCAGAGACAGAGACACAGAGACAGAGACACAGAGACAGAGACCCAGAGACAGAGGCACAGAGACAGAGACACAGAGACAGAGACACAGAGACAGAGACACAGAGACATAGACACAGAGACAGAGACACAGAGACACAGACACAGAGACGGAGACACAGAGACAGAGACACAGAGACAGAGACACAGAGACAGAGACACAGAGACAGAGACACAGAGACAGAGACACAGAGACAGAGACACAGAGACAGAGACACAGAGACAGAGACACAGAGACAGAGACACAGAGACAGAGAAACAGAGACAGAGACACAGAGACAGAGGCATAGAGACAGAGACACAGAGACAGAGACAGAGACACAGAGACAGAGACACAGAGAGAGAGACACAGAGACAGAGACACAGAGACAGAGACAGAGACAGAGACAGATTCAGAGACAGAGACACAGAGCACAGACACAGAGACGGATACACAGATACATAGGCGCACAGACAGAGACACAGATTAAGACACACGGAGACAGATGCAGAGACACAGAGACAGAGACAAGGAGACTTAGACACAGAGACAGAGACACAGAGACAGAGACAGAGACAGAGACACAGAGCACAGACACAGAGACGGATACACAGATACATAGGCGCACAGACAGGGACACAGATTAAGACACACGGAAACAGAGGCAGAGACACAGAGACAGAGACACAGAGACAGAGACGCAGAGGCAGAGACACAGAGACAGAGACACAGAGACAGAGACACAGAGACACAGACACAGAGACAGAGACACAGAGACAGAGACACAGAGACAGAGACACAGAGACAGAGACACAGAGACAGAGACACAGAGACAGAGACACAGAGACAGAGACACAGAGACAGAGACACAGAGACAGAGACACAGAGACAGAGACACAGAGACAGAGACACAGAGACAGAGACACAGAGACAGAGACACAGAGACAGAGACACAGAGACAGAGACGGAGGCAGAGAGAGAGATAGAGACACAGATACAAAGGCGCACAGACAGAGACACAGATTAAGACACACGGAGGCAGAGGCAGCGACACAGAGACAGAGACAAGGAGACTTAGACACAGAGACAGAGACACAGAGACAGAGACACAGAGACAGAGACGGAGACAGAGAGAGAGATAGAGACACAGAAACAGAGACACAGAGACAGAGACACAGAGACAGAGGCACAGAGACAGAGACACAGAGACAGAGACGGAGGCAGAGAGAGAGATAGAGACACAGATACAAAGGCGCACAGACAGAGACACAGATTAAGCCACACGGAGGCAGAGGCAGAGACACAGGGACAGAGACAAGGAGACTTAGACACAGAGACAGAGACACAGAGACAGAGACACAGAGACAGAGACACAGAGACAGAGGCACAGAGACAGAGACACAGAGACAGAGACACAGAGACAGAGACACAGAGACAGAGACACAGAGACAGAGACACAGAGACAGAGACACAGAGACAGAGACACAGAGACAGAGACACAGAGACAGAGACACAGAGACAGAGACACAGAGACAGAGACACAGAGACAGAGACACAGACATAGACACAGAGAGAGAGAGACACAGAGACAGAGACAGAGACACAGACACAGAGACAGTGACACAGAGACAGAGACACAGAGAAAGAGACACAGAGACAGAGACACAGAGACAGAGACACAGAGACAGAGACACAGAGACAGAGACACAGGGAGAGAGACACAGAGACAGAGACACAGAGACAGAGACACAGAGACAGAGACACAGAGACAGAGACACAGAGACAGAGACACAGAGACAGAGACACAGAGACAGAGACACAGAGACAGAGACACAGAGACAGAGACACAGAGACAGAGACACAGAGACAGAGAAACAGAGACAGAGACACAGAGACAGAGGCATAGAGACAGAGACACAGAGACAGAGACAGAGACACAGAGACAGAGACACAGAGAGAGAGACACAGAGACAGAGACACAGAGACAGAGACAGAGACAGAGACAGATTCAGAGACAGAGACACAGAGCACAGACACAGAGACGGATACACAGATACATAGGCGCACAGACAGAGACACAGATTAAGACACACGGAGACAGATGCAGAGACACAGAGACAGAGACAAGGAGACTTAGACACAGAGACAGAGACACAGAGACAGAGACAGAGACAGAGACACAGAGCACAGACACAGAGACGGATACACAGATGCATAGGCGCACAGACAGGGACACAGATTAAGACACACGGAAACAGAGGCAGAGACACAGAGACAGAGACACAGAGACAGAGACAAGGAGACTTAGACACATCGACAGAGACACAGAGACAGAGACACAGAGACAGAGACACAGAGACAGAGACACAGAGACAGAGACACAGAGACAGAGACACAGAGACAGAGACACAGAGACAGAGACACAGAGACAGAGACACAGAGACAGAGACACAGAGACAGAGACACAGAGACAGAGACACAGAGACAGAGACACAGAGACAGAGACACAGAGACAGAGACACAGAGACAGAGACACAGAGACAGAGACACAGAGACAGAGACACAGAGACAGAGACACAGAGACAGAGACACAGAGACAGAGACACAGAGACAGAGACACAGAGACAGAGACACAGAGACAGAGACACAGAGACAGAGACACAGAGACAGAGACACAGAGACAGAGACACAGAGACAGAGACACAGAGACAGAGACACTGAGACAGAGACACTGAGACAGAGACACAGAGACAGAGACACAGAGACAGAGACACAGAGACAGAGACACAGAGACAGAGACACAGAGACAGAGACACAGAGACAGAGACACAGAGACAGAGACACAGAGGCAGAGACACAGAGACAGAGACACAGAGACAGAGACACAGAGACAGAGACACAGAGACAGAGACACAGAGACAGAGACACAGAGACACAGACACCGAGGCACAGACACAGAGACACAGACACAGAGACAGAGACACAGACAGAGACGCAGAGACAGAGACGCAGAGACAGAGACACAGAGACAGAGACACAGAGACAGAGACCCAGAGACAGAGGCACAGAGACAGAGACACAGAGACAGAGACACAGAGACAGAGACACAGAGACATAGACACAGAGACAGAGACACAGAGACACAGACACAGAGACGGAGACACAGAGACAGAGACACAGAGACAGAGACACAGAGACAGAGACACAGAGACAGAGACACAGAGACAGAGACACAGAGACAGAGACACAGAGACAGAGACACAGAGACAGAGACACAGAGACAGAGACACAGAGACAGAGAAACAGAGACAGAGACACAGAGACAGAGGCATAGAGACAGAGACACAGAGACAGAGACAGAGACACAGAGACAGAGACACAGAGAGAGAGACACAGAGACAGAGACACAGAGACAGAGACAGAGACAGAGACAGATTCAGAGACAGAGACACAGAGCACAGACACAGAGACGGATACACAGATACATAGGCGCACAGACAGAGACACAGATTAAGACACACGGAGACAGATGCAGAGACACAGAGACAGAGACAAGGAGACTTAGACACAGAGACAGAGACACAGAGACAGAGACAGAGACAGAGACACAGAGCACAGACACAGAGACGGATACACAGATACATAGGCGCACAGACAGGGACACAGATTAAGACACACGGAAACAGAGGCAGAGACACAGAGACAGAGACACAGAGACAGAGACGCAGAGGCAGAGACACAGAGACAGAGACACAGAGACAGAGACACAGAGACACAGACACAGAGACAGAGACACAGAGACAGAGACACAGAGACAGAGACACAGAGACAGAGACACAGAGACAGAGACACAGAGACAGAGACACAGAGACAGAGACACAGAGACAGAGACACAGAGACAGAGACACAGAGACAGAGACACAGAGACAGAGACACAGAGACAGAGACACAGAGACAGAGACACAGAGACAGAGACACAGAGACAGAGACGGAGGCAGAGAGAGAGATAGAGACACAGATACAAAGGCGCACAGACAGAGACACAGATTAAGACACACGGAGGCAGAGGCAGCGACACAGAGACAGAGACAAGGAGACTTAGACACAGAGACAGAGACACAGAGACAGAGACACAGAGACAGAGACGGAGACAGAGAGAGAGATAGAGACACAGAAACAGAGACACAGAGACAGAGACACAGAGACAGAGGCACAGAGACAGAGACACAGAGACAGAGACGGAGGCAGAGAGAGAGATAGAGACACAGATACAAAGGCGCACAGACAGAGACACAGATTAAGCCACACGGAGGCAGAGGCAGAGACACAGGGACAGAGACAAGGAGACTTAGACACAGAGACAGAGACACAGAGACAGAGACACAGAGACAGAGACACAGAGACAGAGGCACAGAGACAGAGACACAGAGACAGAGACACAGAGACAGAGACACAGAGACAGAGACACAGAGACAGAGACACAGAGACAGAGACACAGAGACAGAGACACAGAGACAGAGACACAGAGACAGAGACACAGAGACAGAGACACAGAGACAGAGACACAGAGACAGAGACACAGACATAGACACAGAGAGAGAGAGACACAGAGACAGAGACAGAGACACAGACACAGAGACAGTGACACAGAGACAGAGACACAGAGAAAGAGACACAGAGACAGAGACACAGAGACAGAGACACAGAGACAGAGACACAGAGACAGAGACACAGGGAGAGAGACACAGAGACAGAGACACAGAGACAGAGACACAGAGACAGAGACACAGAGACAGAGACACAGAGACAGAGACACAGAGACAGAGACACAGAGACAGAGACACAGAGACAGAGACACAGAGACAGAGACACAGAGACAGAGACACAGAGACAGAGAAACAGAGACAGAGACACAGAGACAGAGGCATAGAGACAGAGACACAGAGACAGAGACAGAGACACAGAGACAGAGACACAGAGAGAGAGACACAGAGACAGAGACACAGAGACAGAGACAGAGACAGAGACAGATTCAGAGACAGAGACACAGAGCACAGACACAGAGACGGATACACAGATACATAGGCGCACAGACAGAGACACAGATTAAGACACACGGAGACAGATGCAGAGACACAGAGACAGAGACAAGGAGACTTAGACACAGAGACAGAGACACAGAGACAGAGACAGAGACAGAGACACAGAGCACAGACACAGAGACGGATACACAGATGCATAGGCGCACAGACAGGGACACAGATTAAGACACACGGAAACAGAGGCAGAGACACAGAGACAGAGACACAGAGACAGAGACAAGGAGACTTAGACACATCGACAGAGACACAGAGACAGAGACACAGAGACAGAGACACAGAGACAGAGACACAGAGACAGAGACACAGAGACAGAGACACAGAGACAGAGACACAGAGACAGAGACACAGAGACAGAGACACAGAGACAGAGACACAGAGACAGAGACACAGAGACAGAGACACAGAGACAGAGACACAGAGACAGAGACACAGAGACAGAGACACAGAGACAGAGACACAGAGACAGAGACACAGAGACAGAGACACAGAGACAGAGACACAGAGACAGAGACACAGAGACAGAGACACAGAGACAGAGACACAGAGACAGAGACACAGAGACAGAGACACAGAGACAGAGACACAGAGACAGAGACACAGAGGCAGAGACACAGAGACAGAGACACAGAGACAGAGACGGAGACAGAGACACAGAGACAGAGACACAGAGACAGAGACACAGAGACAGAGACACAGAGACAGAGACACAGAGACAGAGACGGAGGCAGAGAGAGAGATAGAGACACAGATACAAAGGCGCACAGACAGAGACACAGATTAAGACACACGGAGGCAGAGGCAGAGACACAGAGAAAGAGACAAGGAGACTTAGACACAGAGACAGAGACACAGAGACAGAGACACAGAGACAGAGACGGAGACAGAGAGAGAGATAGAGACACAGAAACAGAGACACAGAGACAGAGACACAGAGACAGAGGCACAGAGACAGAGACACAGAGACAGAGACGGAGGCAGAGAGAGAGATAGAGACACAGATACAAAGGCGCACAGACAGAGACACAGATTAAGCCACACGGAGGCAGAGGCAGAGACACAGGGACAGAGACAAGGAGACTTAGACACAGAGACAGAGACACAGAGACAGAGACACAGAGACAGAGACACAGAGACAGAGACACAGAGACAGAGACACAGAGACAGAGACACAGAGACAGAGACACAGAGACAGAGACACAGAGACAGAGACACAGAGACAGAGACACAGAGACAGAGACACAGAGACAGAGACACAGAGACAGAGACACAGAGACAGAGACACAGACATAGACACAGAGAGAGAGAGACACAGAGACAGAGACAGAGACACAGAGACAGAGACACAGAGAAAGAGACACAGAGACAGAGACACAGAGACAGAGACACAGAGACAGAGACACAGAGACAGAGACACAGGGAGAGAGACACAGAGACAGAGACACAGAGACAGAGACACAGAGACAGAGACACAGAGACAGAGACACAGAGACAGAGACACAGAGACAGAGACACAGAGACAGAGACACAGAGACAGAGACACAGAGACAGAGACACAGAGACAGAGACACAGAGACAGAGACACAGAGACAGAGACACAGAGACAGAGACACAGAGACAGAGACACAGAGACAGAGACACAGAGCACAGACACAGAGACGGATACACAGAGACATAGGCGCACAGACAGAGACACAGATTAAGACACACGGAGACAGAGGCAGAGACACAGAGACAGAGACACAGAGACAGAGACACAGAGGCAGAGACACAGAGACAGAGACACAGAGACAGAGACGGAGACAGAGACACAGAGACAGAGACACAGAGACAGAGACACAGAGACAGAGACACAGAGACAGAGACACAGAGACAGAGACACAGAGACAGAGACACAGAGACAGAGACACAGAGACAGAGACACAGAGACAGAGACACAGAGACAGAGACACAGAGACAGAGACACAGAGACAGAGACACAGAGACACAGAGACAGAGACACAGAGACAGAGACACAGAGACAGAGACACAGAGACAGAGACACAGAGACAGAGACACAGAGACAGAGACACAGAGACAGAGACACAGAGACAGAGACACAGAGACAGAGACACAGAGACAGAGACACAGAGACAGAGACACAGAGACAGAGACACAGAGACAGAGACACAGAGACAGAGACACAGAGACAGAGACACAGAGACAGAGACACAGAGACAGAGACACAGAGACAGAGACACAGAGACAGAGACACAGAGACAGAGACACAGAGACAGAGACACAGAGACAGAGACACAGAGACAGAGACACAGAGACAGAGACACAGAGACAGAGACACAGAGACAGAGACACAGAGACAGAGACACAGAGACAGAGACACAGGGAGAGAGACACAGGGAGAGAGACACAGAGACAGAGACACAGAGACAGAGACACAGAGACAGAGACACAGAGACAGAGACACAGAGACAGAGACACAGAGACAGAGACACAGAGACAGAGACACAGAGACAGAGACACAGAGACAGAGACACAGAGACAGAGACACAGAGACAGAGACACAGAGACAGAGACACAGAGACAGAGACACAGAGACAGAGACACAGAGACAGAGACACAGAGACAGAGACACAGAGACAGAGACACAGAGACAGAGACACAGAGACAGAGACACAGAGACAGAGACACAGAGACAGAGACACAGAGACAGAGACACAGAGACAGAGACACAGAGACAGAGACACAGAGACAGAGACACAGAGACAGAGACACAGAGACAGAGACACAGAGACAGAGACACAGAGACAGAGACACAGAGACAGAGACACAGAGACAGAGACACAGAGACAGAGACACAGAGACAGAGACACAGAGACAGAGACACAGAGACAGAGACACAGAGACAGAGACACAGAGACAGAGACACAGAGACAGAGACACAGAGACAGAGACACAGAGACAGAGACACAGAGACAGAGACACAGAGACAGAGACACAGAGACATAGACACAGAGACAGAGACACAGAGACAGAGACACAGAGACAGAGACACAGAGACGGAGACACAGAGACAGAGACACAGAGACAGAGACACAGAGACAGAGACACAGACAGAGACACAGAGACAGAGACACAGAGACAGAGACACAGAGACAGAGACACAGAGACAGAGACACAGAGACAGAGACACAGAGACAGAGACACAGAGCACAGACACAGAGACGGATACACAGATACATAGGCGCACAGACAGAGACACAGATTAAGACACACGGAGACAGAGGCAGAGACACAGAGACAGAGACACAGAGACAGAGACACAGAGGCAGAGACACAGAGACAGAGACACAGAGACAGAGACACAGAGACAGAGACACAGAGGCAGAGACACAGAGACAGAGACACAGAGACAGAGACGGAGACAGAGACACAGAGACAGAGACACAGAGACAGAGACACAGAGACAGAGACACAGAGACAGAGACACAGAGACAGAGACACAGAGACAGAGACACAGAGACAGAGACGGAGGCAGAGAGAGAGATAGAGACACAGATACAAAGGCGCACAGACAGAGACACAGATTAAGACACACGGAGGCAGAGGCAGAGACACAGAGACAGAGACAAGGAGACTTAGACACAGAGACAGAGACACAGAGACAGAGACACAGAGACAGAGACGGAGACAGAGAGAGAGATAGAGACACAGAGACAGAGACACAGAGACAGAGACACAGAGACAGAGGCACAGAGACAGAGACACAGAGACAGAGACGGAGGCAGAGAGAGAGATAGAGACACAGATACAAAGGCGCACAGACAGAGACACAGATTAAGCCACACGGAGGCAGAGGCAGAGACACAGGGACAGAGACAAGGAGACTTAGACACAGAGACAGAGACACAGAGAC
Organism: Megachile willughbiella; assembly: GCA_945859595.2. Taxonomy (NCBI): domain Eukaryota; kingdom Metazoa; phylum Arthropoda; class Insecta; order Hymenoptera; family Megachilidae; genus Megachile; species Megachile willughbiella. The sequence goes on along the minus strand of CAMAOD020000057.1, from coordinate 289,795 downwards.
AGAGACACAGAGACAGAGACACAGAGACAGAGACACAGAGACAGAGACACAGAGACAGAGACACAGAGACAGAGACACAGAGACAGAGACACAGAGACAGAGACACAGACATAGACACAGAGAGAGAGAGACACAGAGACAGAGACAGAGACACAGACACAGAGACAGTGACACAGAGACAGAGACACAGAGAAAGAGACACAGAGACAGAGACACAGAGACAGAGACACAGAGACAGAGACACAGAGACAGAGACACAGAGGCAGAGACGGAGACAGAGAGAGAGATAGAGACAGAGACAGAGACAGAGACAGAGACACAGAGACAGAGAAAGAAAGACAGAGACAGAGACAGAGACAGAGACAGTGAGAGAGACAGATACAGGGACAGAGACAGAGGCAGAGACAGAGACAGTGAGAGAGACAGATACAGGGACAGAGACAGAGACAGAGACAGAGACAGAGACAGAGACAGAGACAGAGAGACAGAGACACAGAGACAGAGACATAGAGACAGAGACACAGAGACAGAGACACAGAGACAGAGACACAGAGACAGAGACACAGAGACAGAGACACAGAGACAGAGACACAGAGACGGATACACAGATACATAGGCGCACAGACAGAGACACAGATTAAGACACACGGAGACAGAGGCAGAGACACAGAGACAGAGACAAGGAGACTTAGACACAGAGACAGAGACACAGATACATAGGCACAGGGACATAGACACAGAGAGAGAGAGACACAGACACAGAGACAGAGACACAGAGACAGAGACACAGAGACAGAGACACAGAGACAGAGACACAGAGACAGAGACACAGAGACAGAGACACAGAGACAGAGACACAGAGACAGAGACACAGAGACAGAGACACAGAGACAGAGACACAGAGACAGAGACACAGAGACAGAGACACAGAGACAGAGACACAGAGACAGAGACACAGAGACAGAGACACAGAGACAGAGACACAGAGACAGAGACACAGAGACAGAGACACAGAGACAGAGACACAGAGACAGAGACACAGAGACATAGACACAGACAGAGACACCGAGACAGAGACACAGAGACACAGACACAGAGACGGAGACACAGAGACAGAGACACAGAGACAGAGACACAGAGACAGAGACACAGAGACAGAGACACAGAGACAGAGACACAGAGACAGAGACACAGAGACAGAGACACAGAGACAGAGACACGGAGACAGAGACACGGAGACAGAGACACGGAGACAGAGACACAGAGAGGGAGACACAGAGACAGAGACACAGAGACAGAGACACAGAGACGGAGACACACAGACAGAGACACAGAGACAGAGACCCAGAGACAGAGGCACAGAGACAGAGACACAGAGACAGAGACAGAGACACAGAGACAGAGACACAGAGAGAGAGACACAGAGACAGAGACACAGAGACAGAGACAGAGACAGAGACAGATTCAGAGACAGAGACACAGAGACGGATACACAGATTCATAGGCGCACAGACAGAGACACAGATTAAGACACACGGAGACAGAGGCAGAGACACAGAGACAGAGACAAGGAGACTTAGACACAGAGACAGAGACACAGAGACAGAGACAGAGACAGAGACACAGAGCACAGACACAGAGACGGATACACAAATACATAGGCGCACAGACAGGGACACAGATTAAGACACACGGAAACAGAGGCAGAGACACAGAGACAGAGACACAGAGACAGAGACACAGAGACAGAGACACAGAGACAGAGACACAGAGACAGAGACACAGAGACAGAGACACAGAGGCAGAGACGGAGACAGAGAGAGAGATAGAGACAGAGACAGAGACAGAGACAGAGACACAGAGACAGAGAAAGAAAGACAGAGACAGAGACAGAGACAGAGACAGTGAGAGAGACAGATACAGGGACAGAGACAGAGGCAGAGACAGAGACAGTGAGAGAGACAGATACAGGGACAGAGACAGAGACAGAGACAGAGACAGAGACAGAGACAGAGACAGAGAGACAGAGACACAGAGACAGAGACACAGAGACAGAGACACAGAGACAGAGACACAGAGACAGAGACACAGAGACAGAGACACAGAGACAGAGACACAGAGACAGAGACACAGAGACAGAGACACAGAGACGGATACACAGATACATAGGCGCACAGACAGAGACACAGATTAAGACACACGGAGACAGAGGCAGAGACACAGAGACAGAGACAAGGAGACTTAGACACAGAGACAGAGACACAGATACATAGGCACAGGGACATAGACACAGAGAGAGAGAGACACAGACACAGAGACAGAGACACAGAGACAGAGACACAGAGACAGAGACACAGAGACAGAGACACACAGACAGAGACACAGAGACAGAGACACAGAGACAGAGACACAGAGACAGAGACACAGAGACAGAGACACAGAGACAGAGACACAGACAGAGACACAGAGACAGAGACACAGAGACACAGACACAGAGACGGAGACACAGAGACAGAGACACAGAGACAGAGACACAGAGACAGAGACACACAGACAGAGACACAGAGACAGAGACACAGAGACAGAGACACAGAGACAGAGACACAGAGACAGAGACACGGAGACAGAGACACGGAGACAGAGACACGGAGACAGAGACACAGAGACAGAAACACAGAGACAGAGACACAGAGACAGAGACACAGAGACAAAGACACAGAGACTGAGACACAGAGACAGAGACACAGAGAGGGAGACACAGAGACAGGGACACAGAGACAGAGACACAGAGACGGAGACACACAGACAGAGACACAGAGACAGAGACCCAGAGACAGAGGCACAGAGACAGAGACACAGAGACAGAGACAGAGACACAGACACAGAGACACAGAGAGAGAGACACAGAGACAGAGACACAGAGACAGAGACAGAGACAGAGACAGAGACAGATTCAGAGACAGAGACACAGAGCACAGACACAGAGACGGATACACAGATTCATAGGCGCACAGACAGAGACACAGATTAAGACACACGGAGACAGAGGCAGAGACACAGAGACAGAGACAAGGAGACTTAGACACAGAGACAGAGACACAGAGACAGAGACAGAGACAGAGACAGAGACACAGAGCACAGACACAGAGACGGATACACAGATGCATAGGCGCACAGACAGGGACACAGATTAAGACACACGGAAACAGAGGCAGAGACACAGAGACAGAGACACAGAGACAGAGACAAGGAGACTTAGACACATCGACAGAGACACAGAGACAGAGACACAGAGACAGAGACACAGAGACAGAGACACAGAGACAGAGACACAGAGACAGAGACACAGAGACAGAGACACAGAGACAGAGACACAGAGACAGAGACACAGAGACAGAGACACAGAGACAGAGACACAGAGACAGAGACACAGAGACAGAGACACAGAGACAGAGACACAGAGACAGAGACACAGAGACAGAGACACAGAGACAGAGACACAGAGACAGAGACACAGAGACAGAGACACAGAGACAGAGACACAGAGACAGAGACACAGAGACAGAGACACAGAGACAGAGACACAGAGACAGAGACACAGAGACAGAGACACAGAGACAGAGACACAGAGACAGAGACACAGAGACAGAGACACAGAGACAGAGACACAGAGACAGAGACACAGAGACAGAGACACAGAGACAGAGACACAGAGACAGAGACACAGAGACAGAGACACAGAGACAGAGACACAGAGACAGAGACACAGAGACAGAGACACAGAGACAGAGACACAGAGACAGAGACACAGAGACAGAGACACAGAGACAGAGACACAGAGACAGAGACACAGAGACAGAGACACAGAGACAGAGACACAGAGACAGAGACACAGAGACAGAGACACAGAGACATAGACACAGACAGAGACACCGAGACAGAGACACAGAGACACAGACACAGAGACGGAGACACAGAGACAGAGACACAGAGACAGAGACACAGAGACAGAGACACACAGACAGAGACACAGAGACAGAGACACAGAGACAGAGACACAGAGACAGAGACACAGAGACAGATACACGGAGACAGAGACACGGAGACAGAGACACGGAGACAGAGACACAGAGAGGGAGACACAGAGACAGAGACACAGAGACAGAGACACAGAGACGGAGACACACAGACAGAGACACAGAGACAGAGACCCAGAGACAGAGGCACAGAGACAGAGACACAGAGACAGAGACAGAGACACAGAGACAGAGACACAGAGAGAGAGACACAGAGACAGAGACACAGAGACAGAGACACAGAGACAGAGACACAGAGACAGAGACACAGAGACAGAGACACAGAGACAGAGACACAGAGACAGAGACGGAGGCAGAGAGAGAGATAGAGACACAGATACAAAGGCGCACAGACAGAGACACAGATTTAGACACACGGAGGCAGAGGCAGAGACACAGAGACAGAGACAAGGAGACTTAGACACAGAGACAGAGACACAGAGACAGAGACGCAGAGACAGAGACGGAGACAGAGAGAGAGATAGAGGCACAGAGTCAGAGACACAGAGACAGAGACACAGAGACAGAGGCACAGAAACAGAGACACAGAGACGGATACACAGATACATAGGCGCACAGACAGAGACACAGATTAAGACACACGGAGACAGAGGCAGAGACACAGAGACAGAGACAAGGAGACTTAGACACAGAGACAGAGACACAGATACATAGGCACAGGGACATAGACACAGAGAGAGAGACACACAGACACAGAGACAGAGACACAGAGACAGAGACACAGAGACAGAGACACAGAGACAGAGACACAGAGACAGAGACACAGAGACAGAGACACAGAGACAGAGACACAGAGACAGAGACACAGAGACAGAGACACAGAGACAGAGACACAGAGACAGAGACACAGAGACAGAGACACAGAGACAGAGACACAGAGACATAGACACAGACAGAGACACAGAGACAGAGACACAGAGACACAGACACAGAGACGGAGACACAGAGACAGAGACACAGAGACAGAGACACAGAGACAGAGACACACAGACAGAGACACAGAGACAGAGACACAGAGACAGAGACACAGAGACAGAGACACAGAGACAGAGACACGGAGACAGAGACACGGAGACAGAGACACGGAGACAGAGACACAGAGACAGAAACACAGAGACAGAGACACAGAGACAGAGACACAGAGACAAAGACACAGAGACTGAGACACAGAGACAGAGACACAGAGAGGGAGACACAGAGACAGGGACACAGAGACAGAGACACAGAGACGGAGACACACAGACAGAGACACAGAGACAGAGACCCAGAGACAGAGGCACAGAGACAGAGACACAGAGACAGAGACAGAGACACAGACACAGAGACACAGAGAGAGAGACACAGAGACAGAGACACAGAGACAGAGACAGAGACAGAGACAGAGACAGATTCAGAGACAGAGACACAGAGCACAGACACAGAGACGGATACACAGATTCATAGGCGCACAGACAGAGACACAGATTAAGACACACGGAGACAGAGGCAGAGACACAGAGACAGAGACAAGGAGACTTAGACACAGAGACAGAGACACAGAGACAGAGACAGAGACAGAGACACAGAGCACAGACACAGAGACGGATACACAGATGCATAGGCGCACAGACAGGGACACAGATTAAGACACACGGAAACAGAGGCAGAGACACAGAGACAGAGACACAGAGACAGAGACAAGGAGACTTAGACACATCGACAGAGACACAGAGACAGAGACACAGAGACAGAGACACAGAGACAGAGACACAGAGACAGAGACACAGAGACAGAGACACAGAGACAGAGACACAGAGACAGAGACACAGAGACAGAGACACAGAGACAGAGACACAGAGACAGAGACACAGAGACAGAGACACAGAGACAGAGACACAGAGACAGAGACACAGAGACAGAGACACAGAGACAGAGACACAGAGACAGAGACACAGAGACAGAGACACAGAGACAGAGACACAGAGACAGAGACACAGAGACAGAGACACAGAGACAGAGACACAGAGACAGAGACACAGAGACAGAGACACAGAGACAGAGACACAGAGACAGAGACACAGAGACAGAGACACAGAGACAGAGACACAGAGACAGAGACACAGAGACAGAGACACAGAGACAGAGACACAGAGACAGAGACACAGAGACAGAGACACAGAGACAGAGACACAGAGACAGAGACACAGAGACAGAGACACAGAGACAGAGACACAGAGACAGAGACACAGAGACAGAGACACAGAGACAGAGACACAGAGACAGAGACACAGAGACAGAGACACAGAGACAGAGACACAGAGACAGAGACACAGAGACAGAGACACAGAGGCACAGACACAGAGGCACAGACACAGAGACACAGACACAGAGACAGAGACACCGACAGAGACACAGAGACAGAGACGCAGAGACAGAGACGCAGAGACAGAGACGCAGAGACAGAGACGCAGAGACAGAGACACAGAGACAGAGACACAGAGACACAGACACAGAGACAGAGACACAGAGACAGAGACACAGAGACAGAGACACAGAGACACAGACACAGAGACAGAGACACAGAGACAGAGACACAGACAGAGACACAGACAGAGACACAGAGACAGAGACACAGAGACAGAGACACAGAGACAGAGACACAGGGACAGAGACACAGGGACAGAGACACAGAGACAGAGACACAGAGACAGAGACACAGAGACAGAGACACAGAGACAGAGACACAGAGACAGAGACACAGAGACAGAGACACAGAGACAGAGACACAGAGACAGAGACACAGAGACAGAGACACAGGGAGAGAGACACAGAGACAGAGACACAGAGACAGAGACACAGAGACAGAGACACAGAGACAGAGACACAGAGACAGAGACACAGAGACAGAGACACAGAGACAGAGACACAGAGACAGAGACACAGAGACAGAGACACAGAGACAGAGACACAGAGACAGAGACACAGAGACAGAGACACAGAGACAGAGACACAGAGACAGAGACACAGAGACAGAGACACAGAGACAGAGACACAGAGACAGAGACACAGAGACAGAGACACAGAGACATAGACACAGAGACAGAGACACAGAGACACAGACACAGAGACACAGACACAGAGACAGAGACACAGAGACAGAGACACAGAGACAGAGACACAGAGACAGAGACACAGAGACAGAGACACAGACAGAGACACAGAGACAGAGACACAGAGACAGAGACACAGAGACAGAGACACAGAGACAGAGACACAGAGACAGAGACACAGAGACAGAGACACAGAGACAGAGACACAGAGACAGAGACACAGAGACAGAGACGCAGAGACAGAGACACAGAGACAGAGACACAGAGACAGAGACACAGAGCACAGACACAGAGACGGATACACAGATAGATAGGCGCACAGACAGAGACACAGATTAAGACACACGGAGACAGAGGCAGAGACACAGAGACAGAGACACAGAGACAGAGACACAGAGGCAGAGACACAGAGACAGAGACACAGAGACAGAGACACAGAGACAGAGACACAGAGACAGAGACACAGAGGCAGAGACACAGAGACAGAGACACAGAGACAGAGACGGAGACAGAGACACAGAGACAGAGACACAGAGACAGAGACAGAGACACAGAGACAGAGACACAGAGACAGAGACACAGAGACACAGACGGAGACAGAGAGAGAGATAGAGACAGAGACAGAGACAGAGACAGAGACACAGAGACAGAGAAAGAAAGACAGAGACAGCGACAGAGACAGAGACAGTGAGAGAGACAGATACAGGGACAGAGACAGAGGCAGAGACAGAGACAGTGAGAGAGACAGATACAGGGACAGAGACAGAGACAGAGACAGAGACAGAGACAGAGACAGAGACAGAGAGACAGAGACACAGAGACAGAGACACAGAGACAGAGACACAGAGACAGAGACACAGAGACAGAGACACAGAGACAGAGACACAGAGACAGAGACACAGAGACAGAGACACAGAGACAGAGACACAGATACATAGGCGCACAGACAGAGACACAGATTAAGACACACGGAGACAGAGGCAGAGACACAGAGACAGAGACAAGGAGACTTAGACACAGAGACAGAGACACAGATACATAGGCACAGGGACATAGACACAGAGAGAGAGAGACACAGACACAGAGACAGAGACACAGAGACAGAGACACAGAGACAGAGACACAGAGACAGAGACACAGAGACAGAGACACAGAGACAGAGACACAGAGACAGAGACACAGAGACAGAGACACAGAGACAGAGACACAGAGACAGAGACACAGAGACAGAGACACAGAGACAGAGACACAGAGACAGAGACACAGAGACAGAGACACAGAGACAGAGACACAGAGACAGAGACACAGAGACATAGACACAGACAGAGACACAGAGACAGAGACACAGAGACACAGACACAGAGACGGAGACACAGAGACAGAGACACAGAGACAGAGACACAGAGACAGAGACACACAGACAGAGACACAGAGACAGAGACACAGAGACAGAGACACAGAGACAGAGACACAGAGACAGAGACACGGAGACAGAGACACGGAGACAGAGACACGGAGACAGAGACACAGAGACAGAGACACAGAGACAGAGACACAGAGACAGAGACACAGAGACAAAGACACAGAGACTGTGACACAGAGACAGAGACACAGAGAGGGAGACACAGAGACAGAGACACAGAGACAGAGACACAGAGACAGAGACACAGAGACAGAGACACAGAGACAGAGACACAGAGACAGAGACACAGAGACAGAGACACAGAGAGAGAGACACAGAGACAGAGACAGAGACACAGAGACAGAGACACAGAGAGAGAGACACAGAGACAGAGACACAGAGACAGAGACAGAGACAGAGACAGATTCAGAGACAGAGACACAGAGCACAGACACAGAGACGGATACACAGATTCATAGGCGCACAGACAGAGACACAGATTAAGACACACGGAGACAGAGGCAGAGACAGAGACAGAGACAAGGAGACTTAGACACAGAGACAGAGACACAGAGACAGAGACCGAGACAGAGACACAGAGCACAGACACAGAGACGGATACACAGATACATAGGCGCACAGACAGGGACACAGATTAAGACACACGGAAACAGAGGCAGAGACACAGAGACAGAGACACAGAGACAGAGACACAGAGACAGAGACACAGAGACAGAGACACAGAGACAGAGACACAGAGACAGAGACACAGAGACAGAGACACAGAGACAGAGACACAGAGACAGAGACACAGAGACAGAGACACAGAGACAGAGACACAGAGACAGAGACACAGAGACAGAGACACAGAGACAGAGACACAGAGACAGAGACACAGAGACAGAGACACAGAGACGGAGACACAGAGACAGAGACACAGAGACAGAGACACAGAGACAGAGACACAGAGCACAGACACAGAGACGGATACACAGATACATAGGCGCACAGACAGAGACACAGATTAAGACACACGGAGACAGAGGCAGAGACACAGAGACAGAGACACAGAGACAGAGACACAGAGGCAGAGACACAGAGACAGAGACACAGAGACAGAGACGGAGACAGAGACACAGAGACAGAGACACAGAGACAGAGACACAGAGACAGAGACACAGAGACAGAGACACAGAGACAGAGACACAGAGACAGAGACACAGAGACAGAGACACAGAGACAGAGACACAGAGACAGAGACACAGAGACAGAGACGGAGGCAGAGAGAGAGATAGAGACACAGATACAAAGGCGCACAGACAGAGACACAGATTTAGACACACGGAGGCAGAGGCAGAGACACAGAGACAGAGACAAGGAGACTTAGACACAGAGACAGAGACACAGAGACAGAGACGCAGAGACAGAGACGGAGACAGAGAGAGAGATAGAGACACAGAGTCAGAGACACAGAGACAGAGACACAGAGACAGAGGCACAGAGACAGAGACACAGAGACGGATACACAGATACATAGGCGCACAGACAGAGACACAGATTAAGACACACGGAGACAGAGGCAGAGACACAGAGACAGAGACAAGGAGACTTAGACACAGAGACACAGACACAGATACATAGGCACAGGGACATAGACACAGAGAGAGAGAGACACAGACACAGAGACAGAGACACAGAGACAGAGACACAGAGACAGAGACACAGAGACAGAGACACAGAGACAGAGACACAGAGACAGAGACACAGAGACAGAGACACAGAGACAGAGACACAGAGACATAGACACAGACAGAGACACAGAGACAGAGACACAGAGACACAGACACAGAGACGGAGACACAGAGACAGAGACACAGAGACAGAGACACAGATACAGAGACACACAGACAGAGACACAGAGACAGAGACACAGAGACAGAGACACAGAGACAGAGACACAGAGACAGAGACACGGAGACAGAGACACGGAGACAGAGACACGGAGACAGAGACACAGAGACAGAAACACAGAGACAGAGACACAGAGACAGAGACACAGAGACAAAGACACAGAGACTGAGACACAGAGACAGAGACACAGAGAGGGAGACACAGAGACAGGGACACAGAGACAGAGACACAGAGACGGAGACACACAGACAGAGACACAGAGACAGAGACCCAGAGACAGAGGCACAGAGACAGAGACACAGAGACAGAGACACAGAGAGAGAGACACAGAGACAGAGACACAGAGACAGAGACAGAGACAGAGACAGAGACAGAGACAGATTCAGAGACAGAGACACAGAGCACAGACACAGAGACGGATACACAGATTCATAGGCGCACAGACAGAGACACAGATTAAGACACACGGAGACAGAGGCAGAGACACAGAGACAGAGACAAGGAGACTTAGACACAGAGACAGAGACACAGAGACAGAGACAAGGAGACTTAGACACATCGACAGAGACACAGAGACAGAGACACAGAGACAGAGACACAGAGACAGAGACACAGAGACAGAGACACAGAGACAGAGACACAGAGACAGAGACACAGAGACAGAGACACAGAGACAGAGACACAGAGACAGAGACACAGAGACAGAGACACAGAGACAGAGACACAGAGACAGAGACACAGAGACAGAGACACAGAGACAGAGACACAGAGACAGAGACACAGAGACAGAGACACAGAGACAGAGACACAGAGACAGAGACACAGAGACACAGACACAGAGGCACAGACACAGAGACACAGACACAGAGACAGATTCTCAGACAGAGACACAGAGACAGAGACGCAGAGACAGAGACGCAGAGACAGAGACACAGAGACAGAGACACAGAGACAGAGACACAGAGACAGAGACACAGAGACACAGACACAGAGACACAGACACAGAGACAGAGACACAGAGACAGAGACACAGAGACAGAGACACAGAGACAGAGACACAGAGACACAGACACAGAGACAGAGACACAGAGACAGAGACACAGACAGAGACACAGAGACAGAGACACAGAGACACAGACACAGAGACAGAGACACAGAGACAGAGACACAGAGACAGAGACACAGAGACAGAGACACAGAGCACAGACACAGAGACGGATACACAGATACATAGGCGCACAGACAGAGACACAGATTAAGACACACGGAGACAGAGGCAGAGACACAGAGACAGAGACACAGAGACAGAGACACAGAGGCAGAGACACAGAGACAGGGACACAGAGACAGAGACGGAGACAGAGACACAGAGACAGAGACACAGAGACAGAGACACAGAGACAGAGACACAGAGACAGAGACACAGAGACAGAGACACAGAGACAGAGACACAGAGACAGAGACACAGAGACAGAGACACAGAGACAGAGACACAGAGACAGAGACGGAGGCAGAGAGAGAGATAGAGACACAGATACAAAGGCGCACAGACAGAGACACAGATTTAGACACACGGAGGCAGAGGCAGAGACACAGAGACAGAGACAAGGAGACTTAGACACAGAGACAGAGACACAGAGACAGAGACGCAGAGACAGAGACGGAGACAGAGAGAGAGATAGAGACACAGAGTCAGAGACACAGAGACAGAGACACAGAGACAGAGGCACAGAGACAGAGACACAGAGACAGAGACAGAGACAGAGACAGATTCAGAGACAGAGACACAGAGCACAGACACAGAGACGGATACACAGATTCATAGGCGCACAGACAGAGACACAGATTAAGACACACGGAGACAGAGGCAGAGACACAGAGACAGAGACAAGGAGACTTAGACACAGAGACAGAGACACAGAGACAGGGACAGAGACAGAGACACAGAGCACAGACACAGAGACGGATACACAGATACATAGGCGCACAGACAGGGACCCAGATTAAGACACACGGAAACAGAGGCAGAGACACAGAGACAGAGACACAGAGACAGAGACACAGAGACAGAGACACAGAGACAGAGACACAGAGACAGAGACACAGAGACAGAGACACAGAGACAGAGACACAGAGACAGAGACACAGAGACAGAGACACAGAGACAGAGACACAGAGACAGAGACACAGAGACAGAGACACAGAGACAGAGACACAGAGACAGAGACACAGAGCACAGACACAGAGACGGATACACAGATACATAGGCGCACAGACAGAGACACAGATTAAGACACACGGAGACAGAGGCAGAGACACAGAGACAGAGACACAGAGACAGAGACACAGAGGCAGAGACACAGAGACAGAGACACAGAGACAGAGACGGAGACAGAGACACAGAGACAGAGACACAGAGACAGAGACACAGAGACAGAGACACAGAGACAGAGACACAGAGACAGAGACACAGAGACAGAGACACAGAGACAGAGACACAGAGACAGAGACACAGAGACAGAGACGGAGGCAGAGAGAGAGATAGAGACACAGATACAAAGGCGCACAGACAGAGACACAGATTTAGACACACGGAGGCAGAGGCAGAGACACAGAGACAGAGACAAGGAGACTTAGACACAGAGACAGAGACACAGAGACAGAGACGCAGAGACAGAGACGGAGACAGAGAGAGAGATAGAGACACAGAGTCAGAGACACAGAGACAGAGACACAGAGACAGAGGCACAGAGACAGAGACACAGAGACGGATACACAGATACATAGGCGCACAGACAGAGACACAGATTAAGACACACGGAGACAGAGGCAGAGACACAGAGACAGAGACAAGGAGACTTAGACACAGAGACAGAAACACAGAGACAGAGACACAGAGACAGAGACACAGAGACAAAGACACAGAGACTGAGACACAGAGACAGAGACACAGAGAGGGAGACACAGAGACAGGGACACAGAGACAGAGACACAGAGACGGAGACACACAGACAGAGACACAGAGACAGAGACCCAGAGACAGAGGCACAGAGACAGAGACACAGAGACAGAGACACAGAGAGAGAGACACAGAGATAGAGACACAGAGACAGAGACAGAGACAGAGACAGAGACAGATTCAGAGACAGAGACACAGAGCACAGACACAGATACGGATACACAGATTCATAGGCGCACAGACAGAGACACAGATTAAGACACACGGAGACAGAGGCAGAGACACAGTGACAGAGACAAGGAGACTTAGACACAGAGACAGAGACACAGAGACAGAGACAAGGAGACTTAGACACATCGACAGAGACACAGAGACAGAGACACAGAGACAGAGACACAGAGACAGAGACACAGAGACAGAGACACAGAGACAGAGACACAGAGACAGAGACACAGAGACAGAGACACAGAGACAGAGACACAGAGACAGAGACACAGAGACAGAGACACAGAGACAGAGACACAGAGACAGAGACACAGAGACAGAGACACAGAGACAGAGACACAGAGACAGAGACACAGAGACAGAGACACAGAGACAGAGACACAGAGACAGAGACACAGAGACAGAGACACAGAGACAGAGACACAGAGACAGAGACACAGAGACAGAGACACAGAGACAGAGACACAGAGACAGAGACACAGAGACAGAGACACAGAGACAGAGACACAGAGACAGAGACACAGAGACAGAGACACAGAGACAGAGACACAGAGACACAGACACAGAGGCACAGACACAGAGACACAGACACAGAGACAGATTCTCAGACAGAGACACAGAGACAGAGACGCAGAGACAGAGACGCAGAGACAGAGACACAGAGACAGAGACACAGAGACAGAGACACAGAGACAGAGACACAGAGACACAGACACAGAGACACAGACACAGAGACAGAGACACAGAGACAGAGACACAGAGACAGAGACACAGAGACAGAGACACAGAGACACAGACACAGAGACAGAGACACAGAGACAGAGACACAGACAGAGACACAGAGACAGAGACACAGAGACAGAGACACAGAGACAGAGACACAGAGACAGAGACACAGAGACAGAGACACAGAGACAGAGACACAGAGACAGAGACACAGAGACAGAGACACAGAGCACAGACACAGAGACGGATACACAGATACATAGGCGCACAGACAGAGACACAGATTAAGACACACGGAGACAGAGGCAGAGACACAGAGACAGAGACACAGAGACAGAGACACAGAGGCAGAGACACAGAGACAGGGACACAGAGACAGAGACGGAGACAGAGACACAGAGACAGAGACACAGAGACAGAGACACAGAGACAGAGACACAGAGACAGAGACACAGAGACAGAGACACAGAGACAGAGACACAGAGACAGAGACACAGAGACAGAGACACAGAGACAGAGACACAGAGACAGAGACGGAGGCAGAGAGAGAGATAGAGACACAGATACAAAGGCGCACAGACAGAGACACAGATTTAGACACACGGAGGCAGAGGCAGAGACACAGAGACAGAGACAAGGAGACTTAGACACAGAGACAGAGACACAGAGACAGAGACGCAGAGACAGAGACGGAGACAGAGAGAGAGATAGAGACACAGAGTCAGAGACACAGAGACAGAGACACAGAGACAGAGGCACAGAGACAGAGACACAGAGACGGATACACAGATACATAGGCGCACAGACAGAGACACAGAGACAGAGACACAGAGACAGAGACACAGAGACAGAGACACAGAGACAGAGACGGAGGCAGAGAGAGAGATAGAGACACAGATACAAAGGCGCACAGACAGAGACACAGATTAAGACACACGGAGGCAGAGGCAGAGACACAGAGACAGAGACAAGGAGACTTAGACACAGAGACAGAGACACAGAGACAGAGACACAGAGACAGAGACGGAGACAGAGAGAGAGATAGAGACACAGAGACAGAGACACAGAGACAGAGACACAGAGACAGAGGCACAGAGACAGAGACATAGAGACAGAGACGGAGGCAGAGAGAGAGATAGAGACACAGATACAAAGGCGCACAGACAGAGACACAGATTAAGACACACGGAGGCAGAGGCAGAGACACAGAGACAGAGACAAGGAGACTTAGACACAGAGACAGAGACACAGAGACAGAGACACAGAGACAGAGACACAGAGACAGAGACACAGAGACAGAGACACAGAGACAGAGACACAGAGACAGAGACACAGAGACAGAGACACAGAGACAGAGACACAGAGACAGAGACACAGAGACAGAGACACAGAGACAGAGACACAGAGACAGAGACACAGAGACAGAGACACAGAGACAGAGACACAGAGACAGAGACACAGAGACAGAGACACAGAGACAGAGACACAGAGACACAGACACAGAGACAGAGACACAGAGACAGAGACACAGAGACAGAGACACAGAGAAAGAGACACAGAGACAGAGACACAGAGACAGAGACACAGAGACAGAGACACAGAGACAGAGACACAGAAACACAGACACAGAGACAGAGACACAGAGACAGAGACACAGAGACAGAGACACAGAGACAGAGACACAGAGACAGAGACACAGAGACAGAGACACAGAGACAGAGACACAGAGACAGAGACACAGAGACAGAGACACAGAGAAAGAGACACAGAGAGAGACACAGAGACAGAGACACAGAGACACAGACACAGAGACAGAGACACAGAGACAGAGACACAGAGACAGAGACACAGAGACAGAGACACGGAGACAGAGACACGGAGACAGAGACACGGAGACAGAGACACGGAGACAGAGACACAGAGACAGAGACACAGAGACAGAGACACAGAGACAAAGACACGGAGACAGAGACACAGAGACAGAGACACAGGGAGAGAGACACAGAGACAGAGACACAGAGACAGATACACAGAGACAGAGACACAGAGACAGAGACACAGAGACAGAGACACAGAGACAGAGACACAGAGACAGAGACACAGAGACAGAGACACAGAGACAGATACGCAGAGACAAAGTCACAGAGACAGAGACACAGATACATAGGCACAGGGACATAGACACAGAGAGAGAGAGACACAGAGACAGAGACAGAGACACAGACACAGAGACAGAGACACAGAGACAGAGACACAGAGAAAGAGACACAGAGACAGAGACACAGAGACAGAGACACAGAGACACGAGACACAGAGACAGAGACACAGAGACAGAAACACAGAGACAGAGACGGAGGCAGAGAGAGAGATAGAGACACAGATACAAAGGCGCACAGACAGAGACACAGATTAAGACACACGGAGGCAGAGGCAGAGACACAGAGACAGAGACAAGGAGACTTAGACACAGAGACAGAGACACAGAGACAGAGACACAGAGACAGAGACACAGAGACAGAGACGGAGACAGAGAGAGAGATAGAGACACAGAGACAGAGACACAGAGACAGAGACACAGAGACAGAGGCACAGAGACAGAGACACAGAGACGGAGACACACAGACAGAGACACAGAGACAGAGACCCAGAGACAGAGGCACAGAGACAGAGACACAGAGACAGAGACAGAGACACAGAGACAGAGACACAGAGAGAGAGACACAGAGACAGAGACACAGAGACAGAGACAGAGACAGAGACAGATTCAGAGACAGAAACACAGAGCACAGACACAGAGACGGATACACAGATACATAGGCGCACAGACAGAGACACAGATTAAGACACACGGAGACAGAGGCAGAGACACAGAGACAGAGACAAGGAGACTTAGACACAGAGACAGAGACACAGAGACAGAGACAGAGACAGAGACACAGAGCACAGACACAGAGACGGATACACAGATACATAGGCGCACAGACAGGGACACAGATTAAGACACACGGAAACAGAGGCAGAGACACAGAGACAGAGAGAGAGATAGAGACACAGAGACAGAGACCCAGAGACAGAGACACAGAGACAGAGGCACAGAGACAGAGACATAGAGACAGAGACGGAGGCAGAGAGAGAGATAGAGACACAGATACAAAGGCGCACAGACAGAGACACAGATTAAGACACACGGAGGCAGAGGCAGAGACACAGAGACAGAGACAAGGAGACTTAGACACAGAGACAGAGACACAGAGACAGAGACACAGAGACAGAGACACAGAGACAGAGACACAGAGACAGAGACACAGAGACAGAGACACAGAGACAGAGACACAGAGACAGAGACGGAGGCAGAGAGAGAGATAGAGACACAGATACAAAGGCGCACAGACAGAGACACAGATTAAGACACACGGAGGCAGAGGCAGAGACACAGAGACAGAGACAAGGAGACTTAGACACAGAGACAGAGACACAGAGACAGAGACGGAGACAGAGAGAGAGATAGAGACACAGAGACAGAGACACAGAGACAGAGACACAGAGACAGAGACACAGAGACAGAGACACAGAGACAGAGACACAGAGACAGAGACACAGACACAGAGACACAGAGACAGAGACACAGAGACATAGACACAGAGACAGAGACACAGAGACAGAGACGGAGACAGAGACACAGAGACAGAGACGGAGGCAGAGAGAGAGATAGAGACACAGATACAAAGGCGCACAGACAGAGACACAGATTAAGCCACACGGAGGCAGAGGCAGAGACACAGAGACAGAGACAAGGAGACTTAGACGCAGAGACAGAGACACAGAGACAGAGACACAGAGACAGAGACACAGAGACAGAGACACAGAGACAGAGACACAGAGACAGAGACACAGAGACAGAGACACAGAGACAGAGACACAGAGACAGAGACACAGAGACAGAGACACAGAGACAGAGACACAGAGACAGAGACACAGAGAGAGAGACACAGAGACAGAGACACAGAGACAGAGACAGAGACAGAGACAGATTCAGAGACAGAGACACAGAGCACAGACACAGAGACGGATACACAGATTCATAGGCGCACAGACAGAGACACAGATTAAGACACACGGAGACAGAGGCAGAGACACAGAGACAGAGACAAGGAGACTTAGACACAGAGACAGAGACACAGAGACAGAGACAGACACAGAGACACAGAGCACAGACACAGAGACGGATACACAGATACATAGGCGCACAGACAGGGACACAGATTAAGACACACGGAAACAGAGGCAGAGACACAGAGACAGAGACAAGGAGTCTTAGACACAGAGACAGAGACACGGAGACAGAGACACAGAGACGGAGACACAGAGACAGAGACACAGAGACAGAGACACAGAGACAGAGACACAGAGACAGAGACACAGAGACAGAGACACAGAGACAGAGACACAGAGACAGAGACACAGAGACAGAGACACAGAGACAGAGACACAGAGACAGAGACACAGAGACAGAGACACAGAGACAGAGACACAGAGACAGAGACACAGAGACAGAGACACAGAGACAGAGACACAGAGACAGAGACACAGAGACAGAGACACAGAGACAGAGACACAGAGACAGAGACACAGAGACAGAGACACAGAGACAGAGACACAGAGACAGAGACACAGAGACAGAGACACAGAGACAGAGACACAGAGACAGAGACACAGAGACAGAGACACAGAGACACAGAGACAGAGACACAGAGACAGAGACACAGAGACAGAGACACAGAGACAGAGACACAGAGACGGAGACACAGAGACAGAGACACAGAGACAGAGACACAGAGACAGAGACACAGAGACAGAGACACAGAGACAGAGACACAGAGACAGAGACACAGAGACAGAGACACAGAGACAGAGACACAGAGACAGAGAAACAGAGACAGAGACACAGAGACAGAGGCATAGAGACAGAGACACAGAGACAGAGACAGAGACACAGAGACAGAGACACAGAGAGAGAGACACAGAGACAGAGACACAGAGACAGAGACAGAGACAGAGACAGAGACAGATTCAGAGACAGAGACACAGAGCACAGACACAGAGACGGATACACAGATACATAGGCGCACAGACAGAGACACAGATTAAGACACACGGAGACAGATGCAGAGACACAGAGACAGAGACAAGGAGACTTAGACACAGAGACAGAGAC
This sequence comes from Megachile willughbiella, assembly GCA_945859595.2. NCBI lineage: Eukaryota > Metazoa > Arthropoda > Insecta > Hymenoptera > Megachilidae > Megachile > Megachile willughbiella. Next base: position 270,171 of record CAMAOD020000057.1, on the reverse strand, counting down.
ACAGAGACAGAGACAGAGACAGAGACACAGAGCACAGACACAGAGACGGATACACAGATACATAGGCGCACAGACAGGGACACAGATTAAGACACACGGAAACAGAGGCAGAGACACAGAGACAGAGACACAGAGACAGAGACACAGAGACAGAGACAAGGAGACTTATACACATCGACAGAGACACAGAGACAGAGACACAGAGACAGAGACACAGAGACAGAGACACAGAGACAGAGACACAGAGACAGAGACACAGAGACAGAGACACAGAGACAGAGACACAGAGACAGAGACACTGAGACAGAGACACAGAGACAGAGACGCAGAGACAGAGACACAGAGACAGAGACACAGAGACAGAGACACAGAGACAGAGACACAGAGACAGAGACACAGAGACAGAGACACAGAGACAGAGACACAGAGACAGAGACACAGAGACAGAGACACAGAGACAGAGACACAGAGACAGAGACACAGAGACAGAGACACAGAGACAGAGACACAGAGACAGAGACACAGAGACAGAGACACAGAGACAGAGACACAGAGACAGAGACACAGAGACAGAGACACAGAGACAGAGACACAGAGACAGAGACACAGAGACAGAGACACAGAGACAGAGACACAGAGACAGAGACACAGAGACAGAGACACAGAGACAGAGACACAGAGACAGAGACACAGAGACAGAGACACAGGGAGAGAGACACAGGGAGAGAGACACAGGGAGAGAGACACAGGGAGAGAGACACAGGGACAGAGACACAGAGACAGAGACACAGAGACAGAGACACAGAGACAGAGACACAGAGACAGAGACACAGAGACAGAGACACAGAGACAGAGACACAGAGACAGAGACACAGAGACAGAGACACAGAGACAGAGACACAGAGACAGAGACACAGAGACAGAGACACAGAGACAGAGACACAGAGACAGAGACACAGAGACAGAGACACAGAGACAGAGACACAGAGACAGAGACACAGAGACAGAGACACAGAGACAGAGACACAGAGACAGAGACACAGAGACAGAGACACAGAGACAGAGACACAGAGACATAGACACAGAGACAGAGACACAGAGACGGAGACACAGAGACAGAGACACAGAGACAGAGACACAGAGACAGAGACACAGACAGAGACACAGACAGAGACACAGAGACAGAGACACAGAGACACAGACACAGAGACAGAGACACAGAGACACAGACACAGAGACAGAGACACAGAGACAGAGACACAGAGACAGAGACACAGAGACAGAGACACAGAGACAGAGACACAGAGACAGAGACACAGAGACAGAGACACAGAGACAGAGACACAGAGACAGAGACACAGAGACAGAGACACAGAGACATAGACACAGACAGAGACACAGAGACAGAGACACAGAGACACAGACACAGAGACGGAGACACAGAGACAGAGACACAGAGAAAGAGACACAGAGACAGAGACACAGAGACAGAGACACAGAGCACAGACACAGAGACGGAGACACAGAGACAGAGACACAGAGACAGAGACACAGAGACAGAGACACAGAGACAGAGACACAGAGCACAGACACAGAGACGGATACACAGACACATAGGCGCACAGACAGAGACACAGATTAAGACACACGGAGACAGAGGCAGAGACACAGAGACAGAGACACAGAGACAGAGACACAGAGGCAGAGACACAGAGACAGAGACACAGAGACAGAGACACAGAGACAGAGACACAGAGACAGAGACACAGAGACAGAGACACAGAGAGAGAGACACAGAGACAGAGACACAGAGACAGAGACACAGAGACAGAGACACAGAGACAGAGACACAGAGACAGAGACACAGAGACAGAGACACTGAGACAGAGACACAGAGACAGAGACACAGAGACAGAGACACAGAGACAGAGACACAGAGACAGAGACACAGAGACAGAGACACAGAGACAGAGACACAGAGACAGAGACACAGAGACAGAGACACAGAGACAGAGACACAGAGACAGAGACACAGAGACAGAGACACAGAGACAGAGACACAGAGACAGAGACACAGAGACAGAGACACAGAGACAGAGACACAGAGACAGAGACACAGAGACAGAGACACAGAGACAGAGACACAGAGACAGAGACACAGAGACAGAGACACAGAGACAGAGACACAGAGACAGAGACACAGAGACAGAGACACAGAGACAGAGACACAGAGACAGAGACACAGAGACAGAGACACAGAGACAGAGACACAGAGACAGAGACACAGAGACAGAGACACAGAGACAGAGACACAGAGACAGAGACACAGAGACAGAGACACAGGGAGAGAGACACAGGGAGAGAGACACAGAGACAGAGACACAGAGACAGAGACACAGAGACAGAGACACAGAGACAGAGACACAGAGTCAGAGACACAGAGACAGAGACACAGAGACAGAGACACAGAGACAGAGACACAGGGACAGAGACACAGGGACAGAGACACAGAGACAGAGACACAGAGACAGAGACACAGAGACAGAGACACAGAGACAGAGACACACAGACAGAGACACAGAGACAGAGACACAGAGACAGAGACACAGAGACAGAGACACAGAGACAGAGACACAGAGACAGAGACACGGAGACAGAGACACGGAGACAGGGACACGGAGACAGAGACACGGAGACAGAGACACAGAGACATAGACACAGAGACAGAGACACAGAAACACAGACACAGAGACGGAGACACAGAGACAGAGACACAGAGACAGAGACACAGAGACAGAGACACAGACAGAGATACAGAGACAGAGACACAGAGACAGAGACACAGAGACAGAGACACAGAGACAGAGACACAGAGACAGAGACACAGAGACACAGAAACAGAGACAGAGACACAGAGACAGAGACACAGAGACAGAGACACAGAGACAGAGACACAGAGACAGAGACACAGAGACAGAGACACAGAGACAGAGACACAGAGACAGAGACACAGAGACAGAGACACAGAGACAGAGACACAGAGACAGAGACACAGAGACAGAGACACAGAGACAGAGACACAGAGACAGAGACACAGAGACAGAGACACAGAGACATAGACACAGACAGAGACACAGAGACAGAGACACAGAGACAGAGACACAGAGACAGAGACACAGAGACAGAGACACAGAGACAGAGACACAGAGACATAGACACAGACAGAGACACAGAGACAGAGACACAGAGACACAGACACAGAGACGGAGACACAGAGACAGAGACACAGAGAAAGAGACACAGAGACAGAGACACAGAGACAGAGACACAGAGCACAGACACAGAGACGGAGACACAGAGACAGAGACACAGAGACAGAGACACAGAGACAGAGACACAGAGACAGAGACACAGAGCACAGACACAGAGACGGATACACAGACACATAGGCGCACAGACAGAGACACAGATTAAGACACACGGAGACAGAGGCAGAGACACAGAGACAGAGACACAGAGACAGAGACACAGAGGCAGAGACACAGAGACAGAGACACAGAGACAGAGACACAGAGACAGAGACACAGAGACAGAGACACAGAGACAGAGACACAGAGACAGAGACACAGAGAGAGAGACACAGAGACAGAGACACAGAGACAGAGACACAGAGACAGAGACACAGAGACAGAGACACAGAGACAGAGACACAGAGACAGAGACACAGAGAGAGAGACACAGAGACAGAGACACAGAGACAGAGACACAGAGACGGAGATACACAGACAGAGACACAGAGACAGAGACCCAGAGACAGAGGCATAGAGACAGAGACACAGAGACAGAGACACAGAGACAGAGACACAGAGAGAGAGACACAGAGACAGAGACACAGAGACAGAGACAGAGACAGAGACAGATTCAGAGACAGAGACACAGAGCACAGACACAGAGACGGATACACAGATACATAGGCGCACAGACAGAGACACAGATTAAGACACACGGAGACAGATGCAGAGACACAGAGACAGAGACAAGGAGACTTAGACACAGAGACAGAGACACAGAGACAGAGACAGAGACAGAGACACAGAGCACAGACACAGAGACGGATACACAGATACATAGGCGCACAGACAGGGACACAGATTAAGACACACGGAAACAGAGGCAGAGACACAGAGACAGAGACACAGAGACAGAGACAAGGAGACTTAGACACATCGACAGAGACACAGAGACAGAGACACAGAGACAGAGACACAGAGACAGAGACAAGGAGACTTAGACACATCGACAGAGACACAGAGACAGAGACACAGAGACAGAGACACAGAGACAGAGACACAGAGACAGAGGCACAGAGACAGAGACACAGAGACAGAGACACAGAGACAGAGACACTGAGACAGAGACACAGAGACAGAGACACAGAGACAGAGACACAGAGACAGAGACACAGAGACAGAGACACAGAGACAGAGACACAGAGACAGAGACACAGAGACAGAGACACGGAGACAGAGACACGGAGACAGAGACACGGAGACAGAGACACGGAGACAGAGACACGGAGACAGAGACACAGAGACATAGACACAGAGACAGAGACACAGAGACAGAGACACAGAGACACAGACACAGAGACAGAGACACAGAGACAGAGACACAGAGACAGAGACACAGAGACAGAGACACAGAGACAGAGACACAGAGACAGAGACACAGAGACAGAGACACAGAGACAGAGACACAGAGACAGAGACACAGAGACATAGACACAGAGACAGAGACACAGAGACAGAGACACAGAGACAGAGACACAGAGACAGAGACACAGAGACAGAGACACAGAGACAGAGACACAGAGACAGAGACACAGAGACAGAGACACAGAGACAGAGACACAGAGACAGAGACACAGAGACAGAGACACAGAGACAGAGACACAGAGACAGAGACACAGAGACAGAGACACAGAGACAGAGACACAGAGACAGAGACACAGAGACAGAGACACAGAGACAGAGACACAGAGACAGAGACACAGAGACAGAGACACAGAGACAGAGACACAGAGACAGAGACACAGAGACAGAGACACAGAGACAGAGACACAGGGAGAGAGACACAGAGACAGAGACACAGAGACAGAGACACAGAGACAGAGACACAGAGACAGAGACACAGAGACAGAGACACAGAGACAGAGACACAGAGACAGAGACACAGAGACAGAGACACAGAGACAGAGACACAGAGACAGAGACGGAGGCAGAGAGAGAGATAGAGACACAGATACAAAGGCGCACAGACAGAGACACAGATTAAGACACACGGAGGCAGAGGCAGAGACACAGAGACAGAGACAAGGAGACTTTGACACAGAGACAGAGACACAGAGACAGAGACACAGAGACAGAGACGGAGACAGAGAGAGAGATAGAGACACAGAGACAGAGACACAGAGACAGAGACACAGAGACAGAGGCACAGAGACAGAGACACAGAGACAGAGACGGAGGCAGAGAGAGAGATAGAGACACAGATACAAAGGCGCACAGACAGAGACACAGATTAAGCCACACGGAGGCAGAGGCAGAGACACAGGGACAGAGACAAGGAGACTTAGACACAGAGACAGAGACACAGAGACAGAGACACAGAGACAGAGACACAGAGACAGAGACACAGAGACAGAGACACAGAGACAGAGACACAGAGACAGAGACACAGAGACAGAGACAGAGACACAGAGACAGAGACACAGAGACAGAGACACAGAGACAGAGACACAGAGACAGAGGCACAGAGACAGAGACACAGAGACAGAGACGGAGGCAGAGAGAGAGATAGAGACACAGATACAAAGGCGCACAGACAGAGACACAGATTAAGCCACACGGAGGCAGAGGCAGAGACACAGGGACAGTGACAAGGAGACTTAGACACAGAGACAGAGACACAGAGACAGAGACACAGAGACAGAGACACAGAGACAGAGACACAGAGACAGAGACACAGAGACAGAGACACAGAGAAAGAGACACAGAGACAGAGACACAGAGACAGAGACACAGAGACAGAGACACAGAGACAGAGACACAGAGACAGAGACACAGAGACAGAGACACAGAGACAGAGACACAGAGACAGAGACACAGAGACAGAGACACAGAGACAGAGACACAGAGACAGAGACACAGAGACAGAGACACAGAGACAGAGACACAGAGACAGAGACACAGAGACAGAGACACAGAGACAGAGACACAGAGACAGAGACACAGAGACAGAGACACAGAGACAGAGACACAGAGACGGAGACACAGAGACGGAGACACAGAGACGGAGACACAGAGACAGAGACACAGAGACAGAGACACAGAGACAGAGACACAGAGACAGAGACACAGAGACAGAGACACAGAGACAGAGACACAGAGACAGAGACACAGAGACAGAGACACAGAGACAGAGACACAGAGACAGAGACACAGAGACAGAGACACAGAGACAGAGACACAGAGACAGAGACACAGAGACAGAGACACAGAGACAGAGACACAGAGACAGAGACACAGAGACAGAGACACAGAGACAGAGACACAGAGACAGAGACACAGAGACAGAGACACAGAGACAGAGACACAGAGACAGAGACACAGAGACAGAGACACAGAGACAGAGACACAGAGACAGAGACACAGAGACATAGACACAGAGACAGAGACACAGAGACACAGACACAGAGACACAGACACAGAGACGGAGACACAGAGACAGAGACACAGAGACAGAGACACAGACAGAGACACAGAGACAGAGACACAGAGACACAGACACAGAGACAGAGACACAGAGACAGAGACACAGAGACACAGACACAGAGACAGAGACACAGAGACAGAGACACAGAGACAGAGACACAGAGACAGAGACACAGAGACAGAGACACAGAGACAGAGACACAGAGACAGAGACACAGAGACAGAGACACAGAGACATAGACACAGACAGAGACACAGAGACAGAGACACAGAGACACAGACACAGAGACACAGACACAGAGACGGAGACACAGAGACAGAGACACAGAGACAGAGACACAGAGACAGAGACACAGAGACAGAGACACAGAGCACAGACACAGAGACGGAGACACAGAGACAGAGACACAGAGACAGAGACACAGAGACAGAGACACAGAGCACAGACACAGAGACGGATACACAGACACATAGGCGCACAGACAGAGACACAGATTAAGACACACGGAGACAGAGGCAGAGACACAGAGACAGAGACACAGAGACAGAGACACAGAGGCAGAGACACAGAGACAGAGACACAGAGACAGAGACACAGAGACAGAGACACAGAGACAGAGACACAGAGACAGAGACACAGAGACAGAGACACAGAGACAGAGACACAGAGACAGAGACACAGAGACAGAGACACAGAGACAGAGACACAGAGACAGAGACACAGAGACAGAGACACAGAGACAGAGACACAGAGACATAGACACAGAGACAGAGACACAGAGACAGAGACACAGAGACAGAGACACAGAGACAGAGACACAGAGACAGAGACACAGAGACAGAGACACAGAGACAGAGACACAGAGACAGAGACACAGAGACAGAGACACAGAGACAGAGACACAGAGACAGAGACACAGAGACAGAGACACAGAGACAGAGACACAGAGACAGAGACACAGAGACAGAGACACAGAGACAGAGACACAGAGACAGAGACACAGAGACAGAGACACAGAGACAGAGACACAGAGACAGAGACACAGAGACAGAGACACAGAGACAGAGACACAGAGACAGAGACACAGAGACAGAGACACAGAGACAGAGACACAGAGACAGAGACACAGAGACAGAGACACAGAGACGGAGACACAGGGAGAGAGACACAGGGAGAGAGACACAGAGACAGAGACACAGAGACAGAGACACAGAGACAGAGACACAGAGACAGAGACACAGAGACAGAGACACAGAGACAGAGACACAGAGACAGAGACACAGAGACAGAGACACAGAGACAGAGACACAGGGACAGAGACACAGGGACAGAGACACAGGGACAGAGACACAGAGACAGAGACACAGAGACAGAGACACAGAGACAGAGACACAGAGACAGAGACACAGAGACAGAGACACAGAGACAGAGACACACAGACAGAGACACAGAGACAGAGACACAGAGACAGAGACACAGAGACAGAGACACGGAGACAGAGACACGGAGACAGGGACACGGAGACAGAGACACAGAGACAGAGACACAGAGACATAGACACAGAGACAGAGACACAGAAACACAGACACAGAGACGGAGACACAGAGACAGAGACACAGAGACAGAGACACAGAGACAGAGACACAGACAGAGACACAGAGACAGAGATACAGAGACAGAGACACAGAGACAGAGACACAGAGACAGAGACACAGAGACAGAGACACAGAGACAGAGACACAGAGACAGAGACACAGAGACAGAGACACAGAGACAGAGACACAGAGACAGAGACACACAGACAGAGACACACAGACAGAGACACAGAGACAGAGACACAGAGACAGAGACACAGAGACAGAGACACAGAGACAGAGACACGGAGACAGAGACACGGAGACAGAGACACGGAGACAGGGACACGGAGACAGAGACACGGAGACAGAGACACGGAGACAGAGACACAGAGACAGAGACACAGAGACAGAGACACAGAGACAGAGACACAGAGACGGAGACACAGAGACAGAGACACAGAGACAGAGACACAGAGACAGAGACACAGACAGAGACACAGAGACAGAGACACAGAGACAGAGACACAGAGACAGAGACACAGAGACAGAGACACAGAGACAGAGACACAGAGACAGAGACACAGAGACAGAGACACAGAGCACAGACACAGAGACGGATACACAGATACATAGGCGCACAGACAGAGACACAGATTAAGACACACGGAGACAGAGGCAGAGACACAGAGACAGAGACACAGAGACAGAGACACAGAGGCAGAGACACAGAGACAGAGACACAGAGACAGAGACACAGAGACAGAGACACAGAGGCAGAGACACAGAGACAGAGACACAGAGACAGAGACGGAGACAGAGACACAGAGACAGAGACACAGAGACAGAGACACAGAGACAGAGACACAGAGACAGAGACACAGAGACAGAGACACAGAGACAGAGACACAGAGACATAGACACAGAGACAGAGACACAGAGACACAGACACAGAGACACAGACACAGAGACGGAGACACAGAGACAGAGACACAGAGACAGAGACACAGACAGAGACACAGAGACAGAGACACAGAGACACAGACACAGAGACAGAGACACAGAGACAGAGACACAGAGACACAGACACAGAGACAGAGACACAGAGACAGAGACACAGAGACAGAGACACAGAGACAGAGACACAGAGACAGAGACACAGAGACAGAGACACAGAGACAGAGACACAGAGACAGAGACACAGAGACAGAGACACAGAGACATAGACACAGACAGAGACACAGAGACAGAGACACAGAGACACAGACACAGAGACACAGACACAGAGACGGAGACACAGAGACAGAGACACAGAGACAGAGACACAGAGACAGAGACACAGAGACAGAGACACAGAGCACAGACACAGAGACGGAGACACAGAGACAGAGACACAGAGACAGAGACACAGAGACAGAGACACAGAGCACAGACACAGAGACGGATACACAGACACATAGGCGCACAGACAGAGACACAGATTAAGACACACGGAGACAGAGGCAGAGACACAGAGACAGAGACACAGAGACAGAGACACAGAGGCAGAGACACAGAGACAGAGACACAGAGACAGAGACACAGAGACAGAGACACAGAGACAGAGACACAGAGACAGAGACACAGAGACAGAGACACAGAGACAGAGACACAGAGACAGAGACACAGAGACAGAGACACAGAGACAGAGACACAGAGACAGAGACACAGAGACAGAGACACAGAGACATAGACACAGAGACAGAGACACAGAGACAGAGACACAGAGACAGAGACACAGAGACAGAGACACAGAGACAGAGACACAGAGACAGAGACACAGAGACAGAGACACAGAGACAGAGACACAGAGACAGAGACACAGAGACAGAGACACAGAGACAGAGACACAGAGACAGAGACACAGAGACAGAGACACAGAGACAGAGACACAGAGACAGAGACACAGAGACAGAGACACAGAGACAGAGACACAGAGACAGAGACACAGAGACAGAGACACAGAGACAGAGACACAGAGACAGAGACACAGAGACAGAGATACAGAGACAGAGACACAGAGACAGAGACACAGAGACAGAGACACAGAGACAGAGACACAGAGACAGAGACACAGAGACAGAGACACAGGGAGAGAGACACAGGGAGAGAGACACAGAGACAGAGACACAGAGACAGAGACACAGAGACAGAGACACAGAGACAGAGACACAGAGACAGAGACACAGAGACAGAGACACAGAGACAGAGACACAGAGACAGAGACACAGAGACAGAGACACAGGGACAGAGACACAGGGACAGAGACACAGGGACAGAGACACAGAGACAGAGACACAGAGACAGAGACACAGAGACAGAGACACAGAGACAGAGACACAGAGACAGAGACACAGAGACAGAGACACACAGACAGAGACACAGAGACAGAGACACAGAGACAGAGACACAGAGACAGAGACACAGAGACAGAGACACGGAGACAGAGACACGGAGACAGGGACACGGAGACAGAGACACAGAGACAGAGACACAGAGACATAGACACAGAGACAGAGACACAGAAACACAGACACAGAGACGGAGACACAGAGACAGAGACACAGAGACAGAGACACAGAGACAGAGACACAGACAGAGACACAGAGACAGAGATACAGAGACAGAGACACAGAGACAGAGACACAGAGACAGAGACACAGAGACAGAGACACAGAGACAGAGACACAGAGACAGAGACACAGAGACAGAGACACAGAGACAGAGACACAGAGACAGAGACACAGAGACAGAGACACAGAGACAGAGACACAGAGACATAGACACAGAGACAGAGACACAGAGACAGAGACACAGAGACACAGACACAGAGACAGAGACACAGAGACAGAGACACAGAGACAGAGACACAGAGACAGAGACACAGAGACAGAGACACAGAGACAGAGACACAGAGACAGAGACACAGAGACAGAGACACAGAGACAGAGACACAGAGACAGAGACACAGAGACAGAGACACAGAGACAGAGACACAGAGACAGAGACACAGAGACAGAGACACAGAGACAGAGACACAGAGACAGAGACACAGAGACAGAGACACAGAGACAGAGACACAGAGACAGAGACACAGAGACAGAGACACAGAGACAGAGACACAGGGAGAGAGACACAGAGACAGAGACACAGAGACAGAGACACAGAGACAGAGACACAGAGACAGAGACACAGAGACAGAGACACAGAGACAGAGACACAGAGACAGAGACACAGAGACAGAGACACAGAGACAGAGACACAGAGACAGAGACACAGAGACAGAGACGGAGGCAGAGAGAGAGATAGAGACACAGATACAAAGGCGCACAGACAGAGACACAGATTAAGACACACGGAGGCAGAGGCAGAGACACAGAGACAGAGACAAGGAGACTTTGACACAGAGACAGAGACACAGAGACAGAGACACAGAGACAGAGACGGAGACAGAGAGAGAGATAGAGACACAGAGACAGAGACACAGAGACAGAGACACAGAGACAGAGGCACAGAGACAGAGACACAGAGACAGAGACGGAGGCAGAGAGAGAGATAGAGACACAGATACAAAGGCGCACAGACAGAGACACAGATTAAGCCACACGGAGGCAGAGGCAGAGACACAGGGACAGAGACAAGGAGACTTAGACACAGAGACAGAGACACAGAGACAGAGACACAGAGACAGAGACACAGAGACAGAGACACAGAGACAGAGACACAGAGACAGAGACACAGAGACAGAGACACAGAGACAGAGACACAGAGACAGAGACACAGAGACAGAGACAGAGACACAGAGACAGAGACACAGAGACAGAGACACAGAGACAGAGACACAGAGACAGAGGCACAGAGACAGAGACACAGAGACAGAGACGGAGGCAGAGAGAGAGATAGAGACACAGATACAAAGGCGCACAGACAGAGACACAGATTAAGCCACACGGAGGCAGAGGCAGAGACACAGGGACAGTGACAAGGAGACTTAGACACAGAGACAGAGACACAGAGACAGAGACACAGAGACAGAGACACAGAGACAGAGACACAGAGACAGAGACACAGAGACAGAGACACAGAGAAAGAGACACAGAGACAGAGACACAGAGACAGAGACACAGAGACAGAGACACAGAGACAGAGACACAGAGACAGAGACACAGAGACAGAGACACAGAGACAGAGACACAGAGACAGAGACACAGAGACAGAGACACAGAGACAGAGACACAGAGACAGAGACACAGAGACAGAGACACAGAGACAGAGACACAGAGACAGAGACACAGAGACAGAGACACAGAGACAGAGACACAGAGACAGAGACACAGAGACAGAGACACAGAGACGGAGACACAGAGACGGAGACACAGAGACGGAGACACAGAGACAGAGACACAGAGACAGAGACACAGAGACAGAGACACAGAGACAGAGACACAGAGACAGAGACACAGAGACAGAGACACAGAGACAGAGACACAGAGACAGAGACACAGAGACAGAGACACAGAGACAGAGACACAGAGACAGAGACACAGAGACAGAGACACAGAGACAGAGACACAGAGACAGAGACACAGAGACAGAGACACAGAGACAGAGACACAGAGACAGAGACACAGAGACAGAGACACAGAGACAGAGACACAGAGACAGAGACACAGAGACAGAGACACAGAGACAGAGACACAGAGACAGAGACACAGAGACAGAGACACAGAGACATAGACACAGAGACAGAGACACAGAGACACAGACACAGAGACACAGACACAGAGACGGAGACACAGAGACAGAGACACAGAGACAGAGACACAGACAGAGACACAGAGACAGAGACACAGAGACACAGACACAGAGACAGAGACACAGAGACAGAGACACAGAGACACAGACACAGAGACAGAGACACAGAGACAGAGACACAGAGACAGAGACACAGAGACAGAGACACAGAGACAGAGACACAGAGACAGAGACACAGAGACAGAGACACAGAGACAGAGACACAGAGACATAGACACAGACAGAGACACAGAGACAGAGACACAGAGACAGAGACACAGAGACACAGACACAGAGACACAGACACAGAGACGGAGACACAGAGACAGAGACACAGAGACAGAGACACAGAGACAGAGACACAGAGACAGAGACACAGAGCACAGACACAGAGACGGAGACACAGAGACAGAGACACAGAGACAGAGACACAGAGACAGAGACACAGAGCACAGACACAGAGACGGATACACAGACACATAGGCGCACAGACAGAGACACAGATTAAGACACACGGAGACAGAGGCAGAGACACAGAGACAGAGACACAGAGACAGAGACACAGAGACAGAGACACAGAGGCAGAGACACAGAGACAGAGACACAGAGACAGAGACACAGAGACAGAGACACAGAGACAGAGACACAGAGACAGAGACACAGAGACAGAGACACAGAGACAGAGACACAGAGACAGAGACACAGAGACAGAGACACAGAGACAGAGACACAGAGACAGAGACACAGAGACATAGACACAGAGACAGAGACACAGAGACAGAGACACAGAGACAGAGACACAGAGACAGAGACACAGAGACAGAGACACAGAGACAGAGACACAGAGACAGAGACACAGAGACAGAGACACAGAGACAGAGACACAGAGACAGAGACACAGAGACAGAGACACAGAGACAGAGACACAGAGACAGAGACACAGAGACAGAGACACAGAGACAGAGACACAGAGACAGAGACACAGAGACAGAGACACAGAGACAGAGACACAGAGACAGAGACACAGAGACAGAGACACAGAGACAGAGACACAGAGACAGAGACACAGAGACAGAGACACAGAGACAGAGACACAGAGACAGAGACACAGAGACAGAGACACAGAGACAGAGACACAGAGACAGAGACACAGAGACAGAGACACAGAGACAGAGACACAGAGACAGAGACACAGGGAGAGAGACACAGGGAGAGAGACACAGAGACAGAGACACAGAGACAGAGACACAGAGACAGAGACACAGAGACAGAGACACAGAGACAGAGACACAGAGACAGAGACACAGAGACAGAGACACAGAGACAGAGACACAGAGACAGAGACACAGGGACAGAGACACAGGGACAGAGACACAGGGACAGAGACACAGAGACAGAGACACAGAGACAGAGACACAGAGACAGAGACACAGAGACAGAGACACAGAGACAGAGACACAGAGACAGAGACACACAGACAGAGACACAGAGACAGAGACACAGAGACAGAGACACAGAGACAGAGACACGGAGACAGAGACACGGAGACAGGGACACGGAGACAGAGACACCGAGACAGAGACACAGAGACATAGACACAGAGACAGAGACACAGAAACACAGACACAGAGACGGAGACACAGAGACAGAGACACAGAGACAGAGACACAGAGACAGAGACACAGACAGAGACACAGAGACAGAGATACAGAGACAGAGACACAGAGACAGAGACACAGAGACAGAGACACAGAGACAGAGACACAGAGACAGAGACACAGAGACAGAGACACAGAGACAGAGACACAGAGACAGAGACACAGAGACAGAGACACACAGACAGAGACACACAGACAGAGACACAGAGACAGAGACACAGAGACAGAGACACAGAGACAGAGACACAGAGACAGAGACACGGAGACAGAGACACGGAGACAGAGACACGGAGACAGGGACACGGAGACAGAGACACGGAGACAGAGACACGGAGACAGAGACACAGAGACAGAGACACAGAGGCAGAGACACAGAGACAGAGACACAGAGACAGAGACACAGGGAGAGAGACACAGGGAGAGAGACACAGAAACAGAGACACAGAGACAGAGACACAGAGACAGAGACACAGAGACAGAGACACAGGGAGAGAGACACAGGGAGAGAGACACAGAGACAGAGACACAGAGACAGAGACACAGAGACAGAGACACAGAGACAGAGACACAGAGACAGAGACACAGAGACAGAGACACAGAGACAGAGACACAGAGACAGAGACACAGAGACAGAGACACAGAGACAGAGACACAGAGACAGAGACACAGAGACAGAGACACAGAGACAGAGACACAGAGACAGAGACACAGAGACAGAGACACAGAGACAGAGGAACAGAGACAGAGGAACAGAGACAGAGACACAGAGACAGAGACACAGAGACAGAGACACAGAGACGGAGACACAGAGACAGAGACACAGAGACAGAGACACAGAGACAGAGACACAGACAGAGACACAGAGACAGAGACACAGAGACAGAGACACAGAGACAGAGACACAGAGACAGAGACACAGAGACAGAGACACAGAGACAGAGACACAGAGCACAGACACAGAGACGGATACACAGATACATAGGCGCACAGACAGAGACACAGATTAAGACACACGGAGACAGAGGCAGAGACACAGAGACAGAGACACAGAGACAGAGACACAGAGGCAGAGACACAGAGACAGAGACACAGAGACAGAGACACAGAGACAGAGACACAGAGGCAGAGACACAGAGACAGAGACACAGAGACAGAGACGGAGACAGAGACACAGAGACAGAGACACAGAGACAGAGACACAGAGACAGAGACACAGAGACAGAGACACAGAGACAGAGACACAGAGACATAGACACAGAGACAGAGACACAGAGACACAGACACAGAGACACAGACACAGAGACGGAGACACAGAGACAGAGACACAGAGACAGAGACACAGACAGAGACACAGAGACAGAGACACAGAGACACAGACACAGAGACAGAGACACAGAGACAGAGACACAGAGACACAGACACAGAGACAGAGACACAGAGACAGAGACACAGAGACAGAGACACAGAGACAGAGACACAGAGACAGAGACACAGAGACAGAGACACAGAGACAGAGACACAGAGACAGAGACACAGAGACAGAGACACAGAGACATAGACACAGACAGAGACACAGAGACAGAGACACAGAGACACAGACACAGAGACACAGACACAGAGACGGAGACACAGAGACAGAGACACAGAGACAGAGACACAGAGACAGAGACACAGAGACAGAGACACAGAGCACAGACACAGAGACGGAGACACAGAGACAGAGACACAGAGACAGAGACACAGAGACAGAGACACAGAGCACAGACACAGAGACGGATACACAGACACATAGGCGCACAGACAGAGACACAGATTAAGACACACGGAGACAGAGGCAGAGACACAGAGACAGAGACACAGAGACAGAGACACAGAGGCAGAGACACAGAGACAGAGACACAGAGACAGAGACACAGAGACAGAGACACAGAGACAGAGACACAGAGACAGAGACACAGAGACAGAGACACAGAGACAGAGACACAGAGACAGAGACACAGAGACAGAGACACAGAGACAGAGACACAGAGACAGAGACACAGAGACAGAGACACAGAGACAGAGACACAGAGACATAGACACAGAGACAGAGACACAGAGACAGAGACACAGAGACAGAGACACAGAGACAGAGACACAGAGACAGAGACACAGAGACAGAGACACAGAGACAGAGACACAGAGACAGAGACACAGAGACAGAGACACAGAGACAGAGACACAGAGACAGAGACACAGAGACAGAGACACAGAGACAGAGACACAGAGACAGAGACACAGAGACAGAGACACAGAGACAGAGACACAGAGACAGAGACACAGAGACAGAGACACAGAGACAGAGACACAGAGACAGAGATACAGAGACAGAGACACAGAGACAGAGACACAGAGACAGAGACACAGAGACAGAGACACAGAGACAGAGACACAGAGACAGAGACACAGGGAGAGAGACACAGGGAGAGAGACACAGAGACAGAGACACAGAGACAGAGACACAGAGACAGAGACACAGAGACAGAGACACAGAGACAGAGACACAGAGACAGAGACACAGAGACAGAGACACAGAGACAGAGACACAGAGACAGAGACACAGGGACAGAGACACAGGGACAGAGACACAGGGACAGAGACACAGAGACAGAGACACAGAGACAGAGACACAGAGACAGAGACACAGAGACAGAGACACAGAGACAGAGACACAGAGACAGAGACACACAGACAGAGACACAGAGACAGAGACACAGAGACAGAGACACAGAGACAGAGACACAGAGACAGAGACACGGAGACAGAGACACGGAGACAGGGACACGGAGACAGAGACACAGAGACAGAGACACAGAGACATAGACACAGAGACAGAGACACAGAGACGGAGACACAGAGACAGAGACACAGAGACAGAGACACAGAGACAGAGACACAGACAGAGACACAGAGACAGAGATACAGAGACAGAGACACAGAGACAGAGACACAGAGACAGAGACACAGAGACAGAGACACAGAGACAGAGACACAGAGACAGAGACACAGAGACAGAGACACAGAGACAGAGACACAGAGACAGAGACACACAGACAGAGACACACAGACAGAGACACAGAGACAGAGACACAGAGACAGAGACACAGAGACAGAGACACAGAGACAGAGACACGGAGACAGAGACACGGAGACAGAGACACGGAGACAGGGACACGGAGACAGAGACACGGAGACAGAGACACGGAGACAGAGACACAGAGACAGAGACACAGAGACAGAGACACAGAGACAGAGACACAGAGACAGAGACACAGGGAGAGAGACACAGGGAGAGAGACACAGAAACAGAGACACAGAGACAGAGACACAGAGACAGAGACACAGAGACAGAGACACAGGGAGAGAGACACAGGGAGAGAGACACAGAGACAGAGACACAGAGACAGAGACACAGAGACAGAGACACAGAGACAGAGACACAGAGACAGAGACACAGAGACAGAGACACAGAGACAGAGACACAGAGACAGAGACACAGAGACAGAGACACAGAGACAGAGACACAGAGACAGAGACACAGAGACAGAGACACAGAGACAGAGACACAGAGACAGAGACACAGAGACAGAGGAACAGAGACAGAGGAACAGAGACAGAGACACAGAGACAGAGACACAGAGACAGAGACACAGAGACAGAGACACAGAGACGGAGACACAGAGACAGAGACACAGAGACAGAGACACAGAGACAGAGACACAGACAGAGACACAGAGACAGAGACACAGAGACAGAGACACAGAGACAGAGACACAGAGACAGAGACACAGAGACAGAGACACAGAGACAGAGACACAGAGCACAGACACAGAGACGGATACACAGATACATAGGCGCACAGACAGAGACACAGATTAAGACACACGGAGACAGAGGCAGAGACACAGAGACAGAGACACAGAGACAGAGACACAGAGGCAGAGACACAGAGACAGAGACACAGAGACAGAGACACAGAGACAGAGACACAGAGGCAGAGACACAGAGACAGAGACACAGAGACAGAGACGGAGACAGAGACACAGAGACAGAGACACAGAGACAGAGACACAGAGACAGAGACACAGAGACAGAGACACAGAGACAGAGACACAGAGACAGAGACACAGAGACAGAGACACAGAGACAGAGACACAGAGACAGAGACACAGAGACAGAGACGGAGGCAGAGAGAGAGATAGAGACACAGATACAAAGGCGCACAGACAGAGACACAGATTAAGACACACGGAGGCAGAGGCAGAGACACAGAGACAGAGACAAGGAGACTTAGACACAGAGACAGAGACACAGAGACAGAGACACAGAGACAGAGACACAGAGACAGAGACGGAGACAGAGAGAGAGATAGAGACACAGAGACAGAGACACAGAGACAGAGACACAGAGACAGAGGCACAGAGACAGAGACACAGAGACAGAGACGGAGGCAGAGAGAGAGATAGAGACACAGATACAAAGGCGCACAGACAGAGACACAGATTAAGCCACACGGAGGCAGAGGCAGAGACACAGGGACAGAGACAAGGAGACTTAGACACAGAGACAGAGACACAGAGACAGAGACACAGAGACAGAGACACAGAGACAGAGACACAGAGACAGAGACACAGAGACAGAGACACAGAGACAGAGACAAAGAGACAGAGACACAGAGACAGAGACACAGAGACAGAGACACAGAGACAGAGACACAGAGACAGAGACACAGACATAGACACAGAGAGAGAGAGACACAGAGACAGAGACAGAGACACAGACACAGAGACAGTGACACAGAGACAGAGACACAGAGAAAGAGACACAGAGACAGAGACACAGAGACAGAGACACAGAGACAGAGACACAGAGACAGAGACACAGAGACAGAGACGGAGACAGAGAGAGAGATAGAGACAGAGACAGAGACAGAGACAGAGACACAGAGACAGAGAAAGAAAGACAGAGACAGAGACAGAGACAGAGACAGTGAGAGAGACAGATACAGGGACAGAGACAGAGGCAGAGACAGAGACAGTGAGAGAGACAGATACAGGGACAGAGACAGAGACAGAGACAGAGACAGAGACAGAGATAGAGACAGAGACAGAGAGACAGAGACACAGAGACAGAGACACAGAGACAGAGACACAGAGACAGAGACACAGAGACAGAGACACAGAGACAGAGACACAGAGACAGAGACACAGAGACGGATACACAGATACATAGGCGCACAGACAGAGACACAGATTAAGACACACGGAGACAGAGGCAGAGACACAGAGACAGAGACAAGGAGACTTAGACACAGAGACAGAGACACAGATACATAGGCACAGGGACATAGACACAGAGAGAGAGAGAGACACAGACACAGAGACAGAGACACAGAGACAGAGACACAGAGACAGAGACACAGAGACAGAGACACAGAGACAGAGACACAGAGACAGAGACACAGAGACAGAGACACAGAGACAGAGACACAGAGACAGAGACACAGAGACAGAGACACAGAGACAGAGACACAGAGACAGAGACACAGAGACAGAGACACAGAGACAGAGACACAGAGACATAGACACAGACAGAGACACCGAGACAGAGACACAGAGACACAGACACAGAGACGGAGACACAGAGACAGAGACACAGAGACAGAGACACAGAGACAGAGACACAGAGACAGAGACACAGAGACAGAGACACAGAGACAGAGACACAGAGACAGAGACACAGAGACAGAGACACAGAGACAGAGACACAGAGACAGAGACACAGGGAGAGAGACACAGAGACAGAGACACAGAGACAGAGACACAGAGACAGAGACACAGAGACAGAGACACAGAGACAGAGACACAGAGACAGAGACACAGAGACAGAGACACAGAGACAGAGACACAGAGACAGAGACACAGGGACAGAGACACAGGGACAGAGACACAGGGACAGAGACACAGAGACAGAGACACAGAGACAGAGACACAGAGACAGAGACACAGAGACAGAGACACAGAGACAGAGACACAGAGACAGAGACACAGAGACAGAGACACAGAGACAGAGACACAGAGACAGAGACACAGAGACAGAGACACAGAGACAGAGACACAGAGACAGAGACACAGAGACAGAGACACAGAGACAGAGACACAGAGACAGAGACACAGAGACAGAGACACAGAGACAGAGACACAGAGACAGAGACACAGAGACAGAGACACAGAGACAGAGACACAGAGACAGAGACACAGAGACAGAGACACAGAGACAGAGACACAGAGACAGAGACACAGAGACAGAGACACAGAGACAGAGACACAGAGACAGAGACACAGAGACAGAGACACAGAGACAGAGACACAGAGACAGAGACACAGAGACAGAGACACAGAGACAGAGACACAGAGACAGAGACACAGAGACAGAGACACAGAGACAGAGACACAGAGACAGAGACACAGAGACAGAGACACAGAGACAGAGACACAGAGACAGAGACACAGAGACAGAGACACAGAGACAGAGACACAGAGACAGAGACACAGAGACAGAGACACAGAGACAGAGACACAGAGACAGAGACACAGAGACAGAGACACAGAGACAGAGACACAGAGACAGAGACACAGAGACAGAGACACAGAGACAGAGACACAGAGACAGAGACACAGAGACAGAGACACAGAGACAGAGACACAGGGAGAGAGACACAGGGAGAGAGACACAGGGAGAGAGACACAGAGACAGAGACACAGAGACAGAGACACAGAGACAGAGACACAGAGACAGAGACACAGAGACAGAGACACAGAGACAGAGACACAGAGACAGAGACACAGAGACAGAGACACAGAGACAGAGACACAGAGACAGAGACACAGAGACAGAGACACAGAGACAGAGACACAGAGACAGAGACACAGAGACAGAGACACAGAGACAGAGACACAGAGACACAGACACAGAGACAGAGACACAGAGACAGAGACACAGAGACAGAGACACAGAGACAGAGACACAGAGACAGAGACACAGAGACAGAGACACAGAGACATAGACACAGAGACAGAGACACAGAGACACAGACACAGAGACAGAGACACACAGACAGAGACACAGAGACAGAGACACAGAGACAGAGACACAGAGACAGAGACACAGAGACAGAGACACAGAGAGAGAGACACAGAGACAGAGACACAGAGACAGAGACACAGAGACGGAGATACACAGACAGAGACACAGAGACAGAGACCCAGAGACAGAGGCATAGAGACAGAGACACAGAGACAGAGACACAGAGACAGAGACACAGAGAGAGAGACACAGAGACAGAGACACAGAGACAGAGACAGAGACAGAGACAGATTCAGAGACAGAGACACAGAGCACAGACACAGAGACGGATACACAGATACATAGGCGCACAGACAGAGACACAGATTAAGACACACGGAGACAGATGCAGAGACACAGAGACAGAGACAAGGAGACTTAGACACAGAGACAGAGACACAGAGACAGAGACAGAGACAGAGACACAGAGCACAGACACAGATACGGATACACAGATACATAGGCGCACAGACAGGGACACAGATTAAGACACACGGAAACAGAGGCAGAGACACAGAGACAGAGACACAGAGACAGAGACAAGGAGACTTAGACACATCGACAGAGACACAGAGACAGAGACACAGAGACAGAGACACAGAGACAGAGACAAGGAGACTTAGACACATCGACAGAGACACAGAGACAGAGACACAGAGACAGAGACACAGAGACAGAGACACAGAGACAGAGACACAGAGACAGAGACACAGAGACAGAGACACAGAGACAGAGACACAGAGACAGAGACACAGAGACAGAGACACAGAGACAGAGACACAGAGACAGAGACACAGAGACAGAGACACAGAGACAGAGACACAGAGACAGAGACACAGAGACAGAGACACAGAGACAGAGACACAGAGACAGAGACACAGAGACAGAGACACAGAGACAGAGACACAGAGACAGAGACACGGAGACAGAGACACGGAGACAGAGACACGGAGACAGAGACACGGAGACAGAGACACAGAGACATAGACACAGAGACAGAGACACAGAGACACAGACACAGAGACAGAGACACAGAGACAGAGACACAGAGACAGAGACACAGAGACAGAGACACAGAGACAGAGACACAGAGACAGAGACACAGAGACAGAGACACAGAGACAGAGACACAGAGACAGAGACACAGAGACAGAGACACAGAGACAGAGACACAGAGACAGAGACACAGAGACAGAGACACAGAGACAGAGACACAGAGACAGAGACACAGAGACAGAGACACAGAGACAGAGACACAGAGACAGAGACACAGAGACAGAGACACAGAGACAGAGACACAGAGACAGAGACACAGAGACAGAGACACAGAGACAGAGACACAGAGACAGAGACACAGAGACAGAGACACAGAGACAGAGACACAGAGACAGAGACACAGAGACAGAGACACAGAGACATAGACACAGACAGAGACACCGAGACAGAGACACAGAGACACAGACACAGAGACGGAGACACAGAGACAGAGACACAGAGACAGAGACACAGAGACAGAGACACACAGACAGAGACACAGAGACAGAGACACAGAGACAGAGACACAGAGACAGAGACACAGAGACAGAGACACGGAGACAGAGACACGGAGACAGAGACACGGAGACAGAGACACAGAGAGGGAGACACAGAGACAGAGACACAGAGACAGAGACACAGAGACGGAGACACACAGACAGAGACACAGAGACAGAGACCCAGAGACAGAGGCACAGAGACAGAGACACAGAGACAGAGACAGAGACACAGAGACAGAGACACAGAGAGAGAGACACAGAGACAGAGACACAGAGACAGAGACAGAGACAGAGACAGATTCAGAGACAGAGACACAGAGCACAGACACAGAGACGGATACACAGATTCATAGGCGCACAGACAGAGGCACAGATTAAGACACACGGAGACAGAGGCAGAGACACAGAGACAGAGACAAGGAGACTTAGACACAGAGACAGAGACACAGGGACAGAGACAGAGACAGAGACACAGAGCACAGACACAGAGACGGATACACAAATACATAGGCGCACAGACAGGGACACAGATTAAGACACACGGAAACAGAGGCAGAGACACAGAGACAGAGACAAGGAGACTTAGACACAGAGACAGAGACACAGATACATAGGCACAGGGACATAGACACAGAGAGAGAGAGACACAGACACAGAGACAGAGACACAGAGACAGAGACACAGAGACAGAGACACAGAGACAGAGACACAGAGACAGAGACACAGAGACAGAGACACAGAGACAGAGACACAGAGACAGAGACACAGAGACAGAGACACAGAGACAGAGACACAGAGACAGAGACACAGAGACAGAGACACAGAGACAGAGACACAGAGACATAGACACAGACAGAGACACAGAGACAGAGACACAGAGACACAGACACAGAGACAGAGGCACAGAGACAGAGGCACAGAGACAGAGACACAGAGACAGAGACAGAGACACAGAGACAGAGACACAGAGAGAGAGACACAGAGACAGAGACACAGAGACAGAGACAGAGACAGAGACAGAGACAGATTCAGAGACAGAGACACAGAGCACAGACACAGAGACGGATACACAGATTCATAGGCGCACAGACAGAGACACAGATTAAGACACACGGAGACAGAGGCAGAGACACAGAGACAGAGACAAGGAGACTTAGACACAGAGACAGAGACACAGAGACAGAGACAGAGACAGAGACACAGAGCACAGACACAGAGACGGATACACAGATACATAGGCGCACAGACAGGGACACAGATTAAGACACACGGAAACAGAGGCAGAGACACAGAGACAGAGACACAGAGACAGAGACAAGGAGACTTAGACACATCGACAGAGACACAGAGACAGAGACACAGAGACAGAGACACAGAGACAGAGACACAGAGACAGAGACACAGAGACAGAGACACAGAGACAGAGACACAGAGACAGAGACACAGAGACAGAGACACAGAGACAGAGACACAGAGACAGAGACACAGAGACAGAGACACAGAGACAGAGACACAGAGACAGAGACACAGAGACAGAGACACAGAGACAGAGACACAGAGACAGAGACACAGAGACAGAGACACAGAGACAGAGACACAGAGACAGAGACACGGAGACAGAGACACGGAGACAGAGACACGGAGACAGAGACACAGAGACAGAGACACAGAGACAGAGACACAGAGACAAAGACACGGAGACAGAGACACAGAGACAGAGACACAGGGAGAGAGACACAGAGACAGAGACACAGAGACAGATACACAGAGACAGAGACACAGAGATAGAGACACAGAGACAGAGACACAGAGACAGAGACACAGAGACAGAGACACAGAGACAGATACGCAGAGACAAAGTCACAGAGACAGAGACACAGATACATAGGCACAGGGACATAGACACAGAGAGAGAGAGACACAGAGACAGAGACAGAGACACAGACACAGAGACAGAGACACAGAGACAGAGACACAGAGAAAGAGACACAGAGACAG
Source organism: Megachile willughbiella (assembly GCA_945859595.2). Taxonomy (NCBI): domain Eukaryota; kingdom Metazoa; phylum Arthropoda; class Insecta; order Hymenoptera; family Megachilidae; genus Megachile; species Megachile willughbiella. The sequence continues at coordinate 244,635 of CAMAOD020000057.1, read as the reverse complement.
AGACACAGAGACAGAGACACAGAGACACGAGACACACAGACAGAGACACAGAGACAGAAACACAGAGACAGAGACACAGAGACAGAGACGGAGGCAGAGAGAGAGATAGAGACACAGATACAAAGGCGCACAGACAGAGACACAGATTAAGACACACGGAGGCAGAGGCAGAGACACAGAGACAGAGACAAGGAGACTTAGACACAGAGACAGAGACACAGAGACAGAGACACAGAGACAGAGACGGAGACAGAGAGAGAGATAGAGACACAGAGACAGAGACACAGAGACAGAGACACAGAGACAGAGGCACAGAGACAGAGACACAGTGACGGAGACACACAGACAGAGACACAGAGACAGAGACCCAGAGACAGAGGCACAGAGACAGAGACACAGAGACAGAGACAGAGACACAGAGACAGAGACACAGAGAGAGAGACACAGAGACAGAGACACAGAGACAGAGACAGAGACAGAGACAGAGACAGATTCAGAGACAGAAACACAGAGCACAGACACAGAGACGGATACACAGATACATAGGCGCACAGACAGAGACACAGATTAAGACACACGGAGACAGAGGCAGAGACACAGAGACAGAGACAAGGAGACTTAGACACAGAGACAGAGACACAGAGACAGAGACAGAGACAGAGACACAGAGCACAGACACAGAGACGGATACACAGATACATAGGCGCACAGACAGGGACACAGATTAAGACACACGGAAACAGAGGCAGAGACACAGAGACAGAGAGAGAGATAGAGACACAGAGACAGAGACCCAGAGACAGAGACACAGAGACAGAGGCACAGAGACAGAGACATAGAGACAGAGACGGAGGCAGAGAGAGAGATAGAGACACAGATACAAAGGCGCACAGACAGAGACACAGATTAAGACACACGGAGGCAGAGGCAGAGACACAGAGACAGAGACAAGGAGACTTAGACACAGAGACAGAGACACAGAGACAGAGACACAGAGACAGAGAGACAGAGACAGAGACACAGAGACAGAGACACAGAGACAGAGACACAGAGACAGAGACACAGAGACAGAGACACAGAGACAGAGACACAGAGACAGAGACACAGAGACAGAGACACAGAGACAGAGACACAGAGACAGAGACACAGAGACAGAGACACAGAGACAGAGACACAGAGACAGAGACACAGAGACAGAGACACAGAGACAGAGACACAGAGACAGAGACACAGAGACAGAGACACAGAGACAGAGACACAGAGACAGAGACACAGAGACAGAGACACAGAGACAGAGACACAGAGACAGAGACACAGAGACAGAGACACAGAGACAGAGACACAGAGACAGAGACACAGAGACAGAGACACAGAGACAGAGACACAGAGACAGAGACACAGAGACAGAGACACAGACAGAGACACAGAGACAGAGACACAGAGACACAGACACAGAGACACAGACACAGAGACAGAGACACAGAGACAGAGACACAGAGAAAGAGACACAGAGACAGAGACACAGAGACAGAGACACAGAGACAGAGACACAGAGACAGAGACACAGAGACAGAGACACAGACATAGACACAGAGAGAGAGAGACACAGAGACAGAGACAGAGACACAGACACAGAGACAGAGACACAGAGACAGAGACACAGAGACAGAGACACAGAGAAAGAGACACAGAGACAGAGACACAGAGACAGAGACACAGAGACAGAGACACAGAGACACAGACACAGAGACAGAGACACAGAGACAGAGACACAGAGACAGAGACACAGAGACAGAGACACAGAGACAGAGACACAGAGACAGAGACACAGAGACAGAGACACAGAGACAGATACGCAGCGACAAAGTCACAGAGACAGAGACACAGATACATAGGCACAGGGACATAGACACAGAGAGAGAGAGACACAGAGACAGAGACAGAGACACAGACACAGAGACAGAGACACAGAGACAGAGACACAGAGAAAGAGACACAGAGACAGAGACACAGAGACAGAGACACAGAGACACGAGACACAGAGACAGAGACACAGAGACAGAAACACAGAGACAGAGACACAGAGACAGAGACGGAGGCAGAGAGAGAGATAGAGACACAGATACAAAGGCGCACAGACAGAGACACAGATTAAGACACACGGAGGCAGAGGCAGAGACACAGAGACAGAGACAAGGAGACTTAGACACAGAGACAGAGACACAGAGACAGAGACGGAGACAGAGGGAGAGATAGAGACACAGAGACAGAGACACAGAGACAGAGACACAGAGACAGAGGCACAGAGACAGAGACACAGAGACGGAGACACACAGACAGAGACACAGAGACAGAGACAGAGACACAGAGACAGAGACACAGAGACAGAGACACAGAGACAGAGACACAGAGACAGAGACACAGAGACAGAGACACAGAGACAGAGACACAGAGACAGAGACACAGAGACAGAGACACAGAGACAGAGACACAGAGACAGAGACACAGAGACAGAGACACAGAGACAGAGACACAGAGACAGAGACACAGAGACAGAGACACAGAGACAGAGACACAGAGACAGAGACACAGAGACAGAGACACAGAGACAGAGACACAGAGACAGAGACACAGAGACAGAGACACAGAGACAGAGACACAGAGACAGAGACACAGAGACAGAGACACAGAGACAGAGACACGGAGACAGAGACACAGAGACAGAGACACAGAGACAGAGACACAGAGACAGAGACACAGAGACAGAGACACAGAGACAGAGACACAGAGACAGAGACACAGAGACAGAGACACAGAGACAGAGACACAGAGACAGAGACACAGAGACAGAGACACAGAGACAGAGACACAGAGACAGAGACACAGAGACAGAGACACAGAGACAGAGACACAGAGACAGAGACACAGAGACAGAGACACAGAGACAGAGACACTGAGACAGAGACAGAGAGACAGAGACAGAGAGACAGAGACAGAGAGACAGAGACACAGAGACAGAGACACAGAGACAGAGACACAGAGACAGAGACACAGAGACAGAGACACAGAGACAGAGACACAGAGACAGAGACACAGAGACAGAGACACAGAGACAGAGACACAGAGACAGAGACACAGAGACAGAGACACAGAGACAGAGACACAGAGACAGAGACACAGAGACAGAGACACAGAGACAGAGACACAGAGACAGAGACACAGAGACAGAGACACAGAGACAGAGACACAGAGACAGAGACACAGAGACAGAGACACAGAGACAGAGACACAGAGACAGAGACACAGAGACAGAGACACAGAGACAGAGACACAGAGAGAGAGACACAGAGACACAGACACAGAGACAGAGACACAGAGACAGAGACACAGAGACAGAGACACAGAGACAGAGACACAGAGACAGAGACACAGAGACAGAGACACAGATACATAGGCACAGGGACATAGACACAGAGAGAGAGAGACACAGAGACAGAGACAGAGACACAGACACAGAGACAGAGACACAGAGACAGAGACACAGAGAAAGAGACACAGAGACAGAGACACAGAGACAGAGACACAGAGACACAGACACAGAGACAGAGACACAGAGACAGAGACACAGAGCCAGAGACACAGAGACAGAGACACGGAGACAGAGACACGGAGACAGAGACACGGAGACAGAGACACGGAGACAGAGACATGGAGACAGAGACACGGAGACAGAGACACAGAGACAGAGACACAGAGACAAAGGCACAGAGACAGAGACACAGAGACAGAGACACAGGGAGAGAGACACAGAGACAGAGACACAGAGACAGAGACACAGAGACAGAGACACAGAGACAGAGACACAGAGACAGAGACACAGAGACAGAGACACAGAGACAGAGACACAGAGACAGAGACACAGAGACAGAGACACAGAGACAGATACGCAGAGACAAAGTCACAGAGACAGAGACACAGATACATAGGCACAGGGACATAGACACAGAGAGAGAGAGACACAGAGACAGAGACAGAGACACAGACACAGAGACAGAGACACAGAGACAGAGACACAGAGAAAGAGACACAGAGACAGAGACACAGAGACAGAGACACAGAGACACGAGACACAGAGACAGAGACACAGAGACAGAAACACAGAGACAGAGACACAGAGACAGAGACGGAGGCAGAGAGAGAGATAGAGACACAGATACAAAGGCGCACAGACAGAGACACAGATTAAGACACACGGAGGCAGAGGCAGAGACACAGAGACAGAGACAAGGAGACTTAGACACAGAGACAGAGACACAGAGACAGAGACACAGAGACAGAGACGGAGACAGAGAGAGAGATAGAGACACAGAGACAGAGACACAGAGACAGAGACACAGAGACAGAGGCACAGAGACAGAGACACAGAGACGGAGACATAGAGGCAGAGACACAGAGACAGAGACACAGAGACAGAGACACAGAGACAGAGACACAGAGACAGAGACGGAGGCAGAGAGAGAGATAGAGACACAGATACAACGGCGCACAGACAGAGACACAGATTAAGACACACGGAGGCAGAGGCAGAGACACAGAGACAGAGACAAGGAGACTTAGACACAGAGACAGAGACACAGAGACAGAGACACAGAGACAGAGACACAGAGACAGAGACACAGAGACAGAGACGGAGACAGAGAGAGAGATAGAGACACAGAGACAGAGACACAGAGACAGAGACACAGAGACAGAGGCACAGAGACAGAGACACAGAGACAGAGACGGATACAGAGAGAGAGACATAGACACAGAGACATAGACACAGAGACAGAGACACAGAGACACAGACACAGAGACGGAGACACAGAGACGGAGACACAGAGACAGAGACACAGAGACAGAGACACAGAGACAGAGACACAGAGACAGAGACACAGAGACAGAGACACAGAGACAGAGACACAGAGACAGAGACACAGAGACAGAGACACAGAGACAGAGACACAGAGACAGAGGCACAGAAACAGAGACACAGAGACAGAGACGGAGACAGAGAGAGAGACATAGACACAGAGACATAGACACAGAGACAGAGACACAGAGACGGAGACACAGACACAGAGACGGAGACACAGAGACGGAGACACAGAGACAGAGACACAGAGACAGAGACACAGAGACAGAGACACAGAGACAGAGACACAGAGACAGAGACACAGAGACAGAGACACAGAGACAGAGACACAGAGACAGAGACACGGAGACAGAGACACGGAGACAGAGACACGGAGACAGAGACACGGAGACAGAGACACAGAGACAGAGACACAGAGAGAGAGACACAGAGAGAGAGACACAGAGACAGAGACACAGAGACAGAGACAGAGACACAGACACAGAGACAGAGACACAGAGACAGAGACACAGAGAAAGAGACACAGAGACAGAGACACAGAGACAGAGACACAGAGACAGAGACACAGAGACAGAGACACAGAGACAGAGACACAGAGAAAGAGACACAGAGACAGAGACACAGAGACAGAGACACAGAGACAGAGACACAGAGACAGAGACAGAGAGACAGAGACACAGAGACAGAGACACAGAGACAGAGACACAGAGACAGAGACACAGAGAAAGAGACACAGAGACACAGACACAGAGACAGAGACAGAGACACAGACAGAGACACAGACACAGAGACAGAGACAGAGAAACAGAGACAGAGACACAGAGAGAGAGACACAGAGACAGAGGCACAGAGACAGAGACAGAGACAGAGTCAGAGACAGAGATACAGAGCACAGACACAGAGACGGGTACACAAATACATAGGCGCACAGACAGAGACACAGATTAAGACACACGGAGACAGAAGCAGAGACACAGAGACAGAGACAAGGAGACTTAGACACAGAGACAGAGACACAGAGACAGAGACAGAGACAGAGACAGAGACAGAGACAGAGACAGAGACAGAGACAGAGACAGAGTCAGAGACAGAGACACAGAGCACAGACACATAGACGGATACACAGATACATAGGCGCACAGACAGAGACACAGATTAAGACACACGGAGACAGAGGCAGAGACACAGAGACAGAGACAAGGAGACTTAGACACATCGACAGAGACACAGAGACAGAGAGACAGAGACAGAGACACAGAGCACAGACACAGAGACGGATACACATGTACATAGGCGCACAGACAGAGACACAGATTAAGACACACGGAGACAGAGGCAGAGACACAGAGACAGAGACAAGGAGACTTAGACACAGAGACAGAGACACAGAAACAGAGACACAGAGACAGAGACACAGAGACAGAGACACAGAGACAGAGACACAGAGACAGAGACACAGAGACAGAGACACAGAGACAGAGACACAGAGACAGAGACACAGAGACATAGACGCAGAAACGGAGACAGAGGCAGAGGCAGAGGCAGAGACCGAGGCTGAGGGAGAGACAGAGACAGAGACAGAGACAGTGAGACAGAGAGACAGAGACACAGAGACAGAGACACAGAGACAGAGACACAGAGACAGAGACACAGAGACAGAGACACAAAGACAGAGACACAGAGACAGAGACACAGAGACAGAGACACGGGGACAGAGACAGAGGCAGAGAGAGAGACCGCGACAGAGACAGAGACGGAGTCAAAGACCGAGACAGAGGCAGAGACACAGACAGAGACAGAGACGGAGACAGAGACAGAGGCAGAGACTGAGACAGAGACAGAGACAGAGGCAGAGGCAGAGACAGAGACAGAGACAGCGACAGAGACAGAGACAGAGACAGAGACAGAGACAGAGACGGAGACAGAGACGGAGACACAGACAGAGACAGAGACAGAGACAGAGACGGAGACAAAGACCGAGACAGAGGCAGAGACACAGACAGAGTCAGAGACAGAGACAGAGACAGAGACAGAGACAGAGGCAGAGACAGAGACAGAGGCAGAGACAGAGACAGAGACAGAGACAGAGACAGAGACAGAGACTGAGACAGAGACAGAGGCAGAGACAGAGACAGAGACAGAGACAGGGGCAGAGACAGAGACAGAGACAGAGACAGAGGCATAGACGGAGACAGAGACAGAGACAGAGACAGAGACAGAGACACAGACAGAGACAGAGACAGAGACAGAGACAGAGACGGAGACAAAGACCGAGACAGAGGCAGAGACACAGACAGAGACAGAGACAGAGACAGAGGCAGAGACAGAAACAGAGACAGAGACAGAGACGGAGACAAAGACCGAGACAGAGGCAGAGACACAGACAGAGACAGAGACGGAGACAGAGACAGAGACAAAGGCAGAGACAGAAACAGGGACGGATACAGAGACAGAAACAGAGACAGAGACAGAGACAAAGACAGAGACAGAGACAGAGACACAGACAGAGACAGAGACGGAAACAGAGACAGAGACACATGCATAGACAGAGACAGAGACAGAGACAGAGACAGAGGCAGAGCCTGAGACTGAGACAGAGACAGCGACAGAGACAGAGACGGAGACAAAGACCGAGACAAAGGCAGAGACAGAGACAAAGGCAGAGACAGAGACAGAGACACAGACAGAGACAGAGACAGAGACGGAGGCAGAGACAGAGACACATGCATAGACAGAGACAGAGACAGATGCGGGGACAGAGACAGAGGCAGAGACAGAGACAGAGACAGAGACAGAGGCAGAGACAGAGACAGAGACAGAGACAGAGACAGAGACAGAGACAGAGACAGGGGCAGAGACAGAGACAGAGACAGAGACAGAGACAGAGGCATAGACGGAGACAGAGACAGAGACAGAGACAGAGACAGAGACACAGACAGAGACAGAGACAGAGACAGAGACAGAGACGGAGACAAAGACCGAGACAGAGGCAGAGACACAGACAGAGACAGAGACAGAGACAGAGGCAGAGACAGAGACAGAGACAGAGACAGAGACGGAGACAAAGACCGAGACAGAGGCAGAGACACAGACAGAGACAGAGACGGAGACAGAGACAGAGACAAAGACAGAGACAGAAACAGGGACGGATACAGAGACAGAAACAGAGACAGAGACAGAGACAAAGACAGAGACAGAGACAGAGACACAGACAGAGACAGAGACGGAAACAGAGACAGAGACACATGCATAGACAGAGACAGAGACAGAGACAGAGACAGAGGCAGAGCCTGAGACTGAGACAGAGACAGCGACAGAGACAGAGACGGAGACAAAGACCGAGACAAAGGCAGAGACAGAGACAAAGGCAGAGACAGAGACAGAGACACAGACAGAGACAGAGACAGAGACGGAGGCAGAGACAGAGACACATGCATAGACAGAGACAGAGACAGATGCGGGGACAGAGACAGAGGCAGAGACAGAGACAGAGACAGAGACAGAGACAGAGACAGAGACAGAGCCAGAGACAGAGACAGAGACAGAGACAGAGACAGAGACAGAGACAGAGACAGAGACAGAGACAGAGACGGACGCAGAGACTGAGACAGAGGCAGAGACAGAGACAGAGACAGAGACAGAGACAGTCACAGAGAAAGAGACAGAGACAGAGACAGAGACAGAGACAGAGACAGAGACAGAGACAGAGACAGAGACAGAGACTGAGACAGAGACAGAGACAGAGACAGAGACAGAGACAGAGACAGAGACGGACGCAGAGACTGAGACAGAGGCAGAGACAGAGACAGAGACAGAGACAGAGACAGAGACAGAGACAGAGACAGAGATAGAGACAGAGACAGAGACGGAGACAGAGACAGAGACAGAGGCATAGAAAGAGACAGAGACAGAGACAGAGACAGAGACAGAGACAGAGACGGAGGCAGAGTCTCAGACAGAGAAAGAGACAGAGACAGAGACAGAGACAGATACGGAGACAGAGACAGCGACAGAGACAGAGACAGAGACAGAGAGACAGAGACACAGAGACAGAGACACAGAGACAGAGACACAAAGACAGAGACACAGAGACAGAGACACAGAGACAGAGACACGGGGACAGAAACAGAGGCAGAGAGAGAGACCGCGACAGAGACAGAGACGGAGTCAAAGACCGAGACAGAGACAGAGACACAGACAGAGACAGAGACGGAGACAGAGACAGAGGCAGAGACTGAGACAGAGACAGAGACAGAGACAGAGACAGAGACAGAGACAGAGACAAAGACAGAGACAGAGACAGAGACAGAGACAGAGACAGAGACAGAGACAGAGGCAGAGACTGAGACTGAGACTGAGACTGAGACAGAGACAGAGACAGAGACAGAGACAGAGACAGAGACAGAGACAGGTACGGGGACAGAGAGAAAGGCAGAGACAGAGACAGAGACAGAGACAGGGACAGGGACAGAGACAGAGACAGAGACAGAGACAGAGACAGAGACTGAGACAGAGACATAGACAGAGAGAGAGACAGAGACAGAGTCAGAGACAGAGACAGAGACAGTGACAGGGACGGAGACAGAGATAGAGACAGAGACAGAGACAGAGACAGAGACAGAGACAGAGACAGAGACAGAGACAGAGACAGGGACAGGGACAGAGACAGAGACAGAGACAGAGACAGAGGCACAGACAGGGGCAGAGACAGAGACAGAGTCAGAGACAGAGACAGAGACAGTGACAGAGACAGAGACAGAGACAGAGACAGAGACAGAGACAGAGACAGGGACAGGGACAGAGACAGAGACAGAGACAGAGACAGGGAGACGGACATAGACAGAGACAGAGACGGAGACCGAGACAGATACAGAGACAGAGACAGTGACAGAGACAGAGACAGAGACAGAGACAGAGACAGAGACAGAGACAGAGACAGAGATAGAGACAGAGACAGAGACGGAGACAGAGACAGAGACAGAGGCATAGACAGAGACAGAGACAGAGACAGAGACAGAGACAGAGACGGAGGCAGAGTCTCAGACAGAGAAAGAGACAGAGACAGAGACAGAGACAGATACGGAGACAGAGACAGCGACAGAGACAGAGACAGAGACAGAGACAGAGACAGAGACAGAGACAGAGACAGAGACAGAGACAGAGACAGAGACAGAGACAGAGACAGAGACAGAGACAGAGACAGAGACAGAGACAGAGACAGAGGCAGAGACTGAGACTGAGACTGAGACTGAGACAGAGACAGAGACAGAGACAGAGACAGAGACAGAGACAGAGACAGAGACAGGTACGGGGACAGAGAGAAAGGCAGAGACAGAGACAGAGACGGAGACAGAGACAGAGACAGATGCATAGACAGAGACAGAGACAGAGACAGAGACAGAGACTGAGACAGAGACAGAGACAGAGACAGAGACGGAGACAGTGACAGAGACAGAGACAGAGACAGAGACAGGGACAGAGACAGGGGCAGAGACAGAGACAGAGACAGAGACAGGGGCAGAGACAGAGACAGAGACAAAGACAGAGGCAGAGTCTCAGACAGAGACAGAGACAGTGACAGAGACAGAGACTGAGACAGAGACAAGGGCAGAGACAGAGACAGAGACAGAGACAGGGGCAGAGACAGAGACAGAGACAGAGACAGAGACAGAGACAGAGACAGAGACAGAGACAGAGGCAGAGACTGAGACTGAGACTGAGACAGAGACAGAGACAGAGACAGAGACAGAGACAGAGACAGAGACAGAGACAGAGACAGAGACAGAGACAGAGACAGAGACGGAGACAGAGACAGAAAACAGAGACAGAAACAGAAACAGAGACAGAGACAGAGACAGAGACAGAGACGGACGCAGAGACAGAGACAGAGGCAGTGAGAAAGACAGAGACAGAGACAGAGACAGAGACAGAGACAGAGACAGAGTCGGAGACAAAGGCCGAGAAAGAGGCAGAGACACAGACAGAGACAAAGACGGAGACAGAGACAGTGACAGAGACAAAGACGGAGACAGAGACAGAGACAGAGACAGAGACAGAGACAGGGACAGAGACAGAGGCAGAGGCAGAGACGGAGACAGTGACAGAGACGGACGCAGAGACTGAGACAGAGACAGAGACAGAGACAGAGACAGGGACAGGGACAGAGACAGAGACAGGGACAGAGACAGAGGCAGAGACAGAGACAGAGACGGAGACAAAGACCGAGACAGAGGCAGAGACACAGACAGAGACAGAGACAGAGGCAGAGACAGAGACAGAGACAGAGACAGAGACAGAGACAGAGACAGAGACAGAGGCAGAGACTGAGACTGAGACAGAGACAGAGACAGAGACAGAGACAGAGACAGAGACAGATGCATAGACAGAGACAGAGACATAGACAGAGACAGAGACAGAGACAGAGGTAGAGACAGAGACAGAGACAGAGACAGAGACAGAGACAGAGACAGAGACAGAGACAGAGACAGAGACAGAGACGGAGACAGAGACAGAGACAGTGGCATAGACAGAGACAGAGACAGAGACAGAGACAGAGACAGAGACAGAGACAGAGACGGAGGCAGAGTCTCAGACAGGGAAAGAGACAGAGACAGAGACAGAGACAGATACGGAGACAGAGACAGCGACAGAGACAGAAACAGAGACAGAGACAGAGACAGAGACAGAGACGGAGACAGTGACAGAGACAGAGACAGAGACAGAGACAGAGACAGAGACGGAGACAAAGACCGAGACAGACGCAGAGACTGAGACAGAGGCAGAGACAAAGACGGATGCATAGACAGAGACAAAGACAGGGACAGAGACAGAGACAGAGACAGAGACAGAAACAGAAACAGAGACAGAGACAGAGACAGAGACAGAGACAGAGACAGAGACAGAGACAGACGCAGAGACAGAGATAGAGACAGTGAGAGAGACAGAGACAGAGACAGCCACAGAGACAGTGGCAGAGGCAGAGACGGAGACAGTGACAGAGACGGACGCAGAGACTGAGACAGAGACAGAGACAGAGACAGAGACAGGGACAGGGACAGAGACAGAGACAGGGACAGAGAGAGAGACAGAGGCAGAGACAGAGACAGAGACGGAGACAAAGACCGAGACAGAGGCAGAGACACAGACAGAGACAGAGATGGAGGCAGAGTCTCAGACAGGGAAAGAGACAGAGACAGAGACAGAGACAGAGACAGAGGCGGAGACAGAGACAGAGACAGATGCATAGACAGAGACAGAGACAGAGACAGAGACGGAGACAGTGACAGAGACAGAGACAGAGACAGAGACAGAGACGGAGACAAAGACCGAGACAGACGCAGAGACTGAGACAGAGGCAGAGACAAAACGGATGCAGAGACAGAGACAAAGACAGGGACAGAGACAGAGACAGAGACAGAGACAGAGACAGAGACAGAGACAGAAACAGAGACAGAGACAGAGACAGAGACAGAGACAGAGACAGAGACAGAGGCAGAGACAGAGACAGAGACAGAGACAGAGACAGAGACAGAGACAGAGGCAGAGACTGAGACTGAGTCAGAGACAGAGACAGAGACAGGGACAGAGACAGGGACGGAGACAAAGACCGATACAGATGCAGAGACACAGACAGAGACAGAGACAGAGACAGAGGCAGAGACAGAGACAGAGACAGAGACAGAGACAGAGACAGAGACAGAGACAGAGACAAAGACAGAGGCAGAGTCTCAGACAGAGACAGAGACAGTGACAGAGACAGAGACTGAGACAGAGACAAGGGCAGAGACAGAGACAGAGACAGAGACAGAGACAGAGACAGAGACAGAGACAGAGACAGAGACAGAGACAGAGACAGAGACAGAGACAGAGACAGAGACAGAGACAGAGACAGAGACAGAGACAGAGACAGAGACAGAGACAGAGACAGAGACAGAGACGGAGACAGAGACAGAAAACAGAGACAGAAACAGAAACAGAGACAGAGACAGAGACAGAGACAGAGACAGAGACAGAGACGGACGCAGAGACAGAGACAGAGGCAGTGAGAGAGACAGAGACAGAGACAGAGACAGAGACAGAGACAGAGACAGAGTCGGAGACAAAGGCCGAGAAAGAGGCAGAGACACAGACAGAGACAAAGACGGAGACAGAGACAGTGACAGAGACAAAGACGGAGACAGAGACAGAGACAGAGACAGAGACAGAGACAGAGACAGGGACAGAGACAGAGGCAGAGGCAGAGACGGAGACAGTGACAGAGACGGACGCAGAGACTGAGACAGAGACAGAGACAGAGACAGAGACAGGGACAGGGACAGAGACAGAGACAGGGACAGAGACAGAGGCAGAGACAGAGACAGAGACGGAGACAAAGACCGAGACAGAGGCAGAGACACAGACAGAGACAGAGACAGAGGCAGAGACAGAGACAGAGACAGAGACAGAGACAGAGACAGAGACAGCCACAGAGACAGAGACAGAGACAGAGATGGAGACAGAGACAGAGACGGACGCAGAGACTGAGACAGAGGCAGAGACAGAGACAGAGACAGAGACAGAGACAGAGACAGAGACGGAGACAGAGACAGAGACAGAGGCATAGACAGAGACAGAGACAGAGACAGAGACAGAGACAGAGACGGAGGCAGAGTCTCAGACAGAGAAAGAGACAGAGACAGAGACAGAGACAGATACGGAGACAGAGACAGCGACAGAGACAGAGACAGAGACAGAGACAGAGACGGAGACAGTGACAGAGACAGAGACAGAGACAGAGACAGAGACGGAGACAAAGGTCGAGACAGACGCAGAGACTGAGACAGAAGCAGAGACAAAGACGGATACAGAGACAGAGACAAAGACAGGGACAGAGACAGAGACAGAGACAGAGACAGAGACAGAGACAGAGACAGAGACAGAGACAGAGACAGAGACAGAGACAGAGACAGAGGCAGAGACAGAGACAGAGACAGAGACAGAGACAGAGACAGAGACAGAGACAGAGGCAGAGACTGAGACTGAGACAGAGACAGAGACAGAGACATAGACAGAGACAGAGACAGAGACAGATGCATAGACAGAGACAGAGACATAGACAGAGATAGAGACAGAGACAGAGGTAGGGACAGAGACAGAGACAGAGACAGAGACAGAGACAGAGACAGAGACAGAGACAGAGACAGAGACGGAGACAGAGACAGAGACAGAGGCATAGACAGAGACAGAGACAGAGACAGAGACAGAGACAGAGACAGAGACGGAGGCAGAGTCTCAGACAGGGAAAGAGACAGAGACAGAGACAGAGACAGATACGGAGACAGAGACAGCGACAGAGACAGAAACAGAGACAGAGACAGAGACAGAGACAGAGACGGAGACAGTGACAGAGACAGAGACAGAGACAGAGACAGAGACGGAGACAAAGACCGAGACAGACGCAGAGACTGAGACAGAGGCAGAGACAAAGACGGATGCAGAGACAGAGACAAAGACAGGGACAGAGACAGAGACAGAGACAGAGACAGAGACAGAGACAGAGACAGAAACAGAGACAGAGACAGAGACAGAGACAGAGACAGAGACAGAGACAGAGGCAGAGACAGATACAGAGACAGAGACAGAGGCAGAGACAGAGACAGAGGCAGAGACTGAGACTGAGACAGAGACAGAGACAGAGACAGGGACAGAGACAGGGACGGAGACAAAGACCGATACAGATGTAGAGACACAGACAGAGACAGAGACAGAGACAGAGGCAGAGACAGAGACAGAGACAGGGACAGGGGCAGAGACAGAGACAGAGACAGAGACAAAGACAGAGGCAGAGTCTCAGACAGAGACAGAGACAGAGACAGAGACTGAGACAGAGACAAGGGCAGAGACAGAGACAGAGACAGAGACAGGGGCAGAGACAGAGACAGAGACAGAGACAGAGACAGAGACAGAGACAGAGACAGAGACAGAGACAGAGACAGAGACAGAGACAGAGACAGAGACAGAGACAGAGACAGAGACAGAGACAGAGACAGAGACAGAGACAGAGACAGAGACGGAGACAGAGACAGAGACAGAGACAGAAACAGAAACAGAGACAGAGACAGAGACAGAGACAGAGACAGAGACAGAGACAGAGACAGACGCAGAGACAGAGACAGAGACAGTGAGAGAGACAGAGACAGAGACAGAGACAGAGACAGAGACAGAGACAGAGACAGAGACAGAGACAGAGGCAGAGACAGAGACAGAGACGGAGACAAAGGCCGAGAAAGAGGCAGAGACACAGACAGAGACAAAGACGGAGACAGAGACAGAGACAGAGACAAAGACGGAGACAGAGACAGAGACAGAGACAGAGACAGAGACAGAGACAGAGACAGCCACAGAGACAGTGGCAGAGGCAGAGACGGAGACAGTGACAGAGACGGACGCAGACACTGAGACAGAGACAGAGACAGAGACAGAGACAGGGACAGGGACAGAGACAGAGACAGGGACAGAGAGAGAGACAGAGGCAGAGACAGAGACAGAGACGGAGACAAAGACCGAGACAGAGGCAGAGACACAGACAGAGACAGAGACAGAGACAGAGACAGAGACAGAGACAGCGACAGAGACAGAGACAGAGACAGAGACAGAGACAGAGACAGAGACAGAGACAGAGACAGCCACAGAGACAGAGACAGAAACAGAGACAGAGACAGAGACAGAGACAGACGCAGAGACAGAGACAGAGACAGTGAGAGAGACAGAGACAGAGACAGAGACAGAGACAGAGACAGAGACAGAGACAGAGACGGAGACAAAGGCCGAGAAAGAGGCAGAGACACAGACAGAGACAAAGGCGGAGACAGAGACAGAGACAGAGACAAAGACGGAGACAGAGACAGAGACAGAGACAGAGACAGAGACAGAGACAGAGACAGCCACAGAGACAGTGGCAGAGGCAGAGACGGAGACAGTGACAGAGACGGACGCAGAGACTGAGACAGAGACAGAGACAGAGACAGAGACAGGGACAGAAACAGAGACAGAGACAGAGACAGAGACAGAGACAGAGACAGAGACAGAGGCAGAGACAGAGACAGAGACAGAGACAGAGACAGAGACAGAGACAGAGACAGAGACAGAGGCAGAGACTGAGACTGAGACAGAGACAGAGACAGAGACAGGGACAGAGACAGGGACGGAGACAAAGACCGATACAGATGCAGAGACACAGACAGAGACAGAGACAGAGACAGAGGCAGAGACAGAGACAGAGACAGGGACAGGGGCAGAGACAGAGACAGAGACAGAGACAGAGACAGAGACAGCCACAGAGACAGTGGCAGAGTGCAGAGACGGAGACAGTGACAGAGACGGACGCAGAGACTGAGACAGAGACAGAGACAGAGACAGAGACAGGGACAGGGACAGAGACAGAGACAGGGACAGAGAGAGAGACAGAGGCAGAGACAGAGACAGAGACGGAGACAAAGACCGAGACAGAGGCAGAGACACAGACAGAGACAGAGACGGAGGCAGAGTCTCAGACAGGGAAAGAGACAGAGACAGAGACAGAGACAGATACGGAGACAGAGACAGCGACAGAGACAGAAACAGAGACAGAGACAGAGACAGAGACAGAGACGGAGACAGTGACAGAGACAGAGACAGAGACAGAGACAGAGACAGAGACGGAGACAAAGACCGAGACAGACGCAGAGACTGAGACAGAGGCAGAGACAAAGACGGATGCAGAGACAGAGACAAAGACAGGGACAGAGACAGAGACAGAAACAGAGACAGAGACAGAGACAGAGACAGAGACAGAGACAGAAACAGAGACAGAGACAGAGACAGAGACAGAGACAGAGACAGAGACAGAGGCAGAGACAGAGACAGAGACAGAGACAGAGACAGAGACAGAGACAGAGACAGAGGCAGAGACTGAGACTGAGACAGAGACAGAGACAGAGACAGGGACAGAGACCGGGACGGAGACAAAGACCGATACAGATGCAGAGACACAGACAGAGACAGAGACAGAGACAGAGGCAGAGACAGAGACAGAGACAGGGACAGGGGCAGAGACAGAGGCAGAGACAGAGACAAAGACAGAGGCAGAGTCTCAGACAGAGACAGAGACAGAGACAGAGACAGAGACAGAGACAGAGACAGAGACAGAGACAGCGACAGAGACAGAGACAGAGACAGAGACAGAGACAGAGACAGAGACAGA
>CAMAOD020000057.1:212500-220000 GCA_945859595.2 Megachile willughbiella | reverse complement strand
AGACAGAGACAGATACGGAGACAGAGACAGCGACAGAGACAGAAACAGAGACAGAGACAGAGACAGAGACAGAGACGGAGACAGTGACAGAGACAGAGACAGAGACAGAGACAGAGACAGAGACGGAGACAAAGACCGAGACAGACGCAGAGACTGAGACAGAGGCAGAGACAAAGACGGATGCATAGACAGAGACAAAGACAGGGACAGAGACAGAGACAGAGACAGAGACAGAGACAGAGACAGAGACAGAGACAGAGACAGAGACAGAGACAGAGACAGAGACAGAGACAGCGACAGAGACAGAGACAGAGACAGAGACAGAGACGGAGACAGTGACAGAGACCGAGACAGATGCAGAGACACAGACAGAGACAGAGACAGAGACAGAGGCAGAGACAGAGACAGAGACAGAGACAGGGGCAGAGACAGAGACAGAGACAAAGACAGAGGCAGAGTCTCAGACAGAGACAGAGACAGTGACAGAGACAGAGACTGAGACAGAGACAAGGGCAGAGACAGAGACAGAGACAGGGGCAGAGACAGAGACAGAGACAGAGACAGAGACAGAGACAGAGACAGAGACAGAGACAGAGACAGAGACAGAGACAGAGACAGAGACAGAGACAGAGACAGAGACAGAGACAGAGACAGAGACAGAGACAGAGACAGAGACAGAGACAGAGACAGAGACAGAGACAGAGACAGAGACAGAGACGGAGACAGAGACAGAAAACAGAGACAGAAACAGAAACAGAGACAGAGACAGAGACAGAGACAGAGACAGAGACAGAGACGGACGCAGAGACAGAGACAGAGGCAGTGAGAGAGACAGAGACAGAGACAGAGACAGAGACAGAGACAGAGACAGAGACAGAGACAGAGTCGGAGACAAAGGCCGAGAAAGAGGCAGAGACACAGACAGAGACAAAGACGGAGACAGAGACAGTGACAGAGACAAAGACGGAGACAGAGACAGAGACAGAGACAGAGACAGAGACAGGGACAGAGACAGAGGCAGAGGCAGAGACGGAGACAGTGACAGAGACGGACGCAGAGACTGAGACAGAGACAGAGACAGAGACAGAGACGGAGGCAGAGTCTCAGACAGAGAAAGAGACAGAGACAGAGACAGAGACAGATACGGAGACAGAGACAGCGACAGAGACAGAGACAGAGACAGAGACAGAGACAGAGGCAGAGGCAGAGACGGAGACAGTGACAGAGACGGACGCAGAGACTGAGACAGAGACAGAGACAGAGACAGAGACGGAGGCAGAGTCTCAGACAGAGAAAGAGACAGAGACGGAGACAGAGACAGATACGGAGACAGAGACAGCGACAGAGACAGAGACAGAGACAGAGACAGAGACGGAGACAGTGACAGAGACAGAGACAGAGACAGAGACAGAGACGTAGACAAAGTTCGAGACAGACGCAGAGACTGAGACAGAAGCAGAGACAAAGACGGATACAGAGACAGAGACAAAGACAGGTACAGAGACAGAGACAGAGACAGAGACAGAGACAGAGACAGAGACAGAGACAGAGACAGAGACAGAGACAGAGACAGAGACAGAGACAGAGACAGAGACAGAGACAGAGGCAGAGACTGAGACTGAGACAGAGACAGAGACAGAGACAGAGACAGAGACAGAGACAGATGCATAGACAGAGACAGAGACAGAGACAGAGACAGAGACAGAGACAGAGGTAGAGACAGAGACAGAGACAGAGACAGAGACAGAGACAGAGACAGAGACAGAGACAGAGACAGAGACAGAGACAGAGACGGAGACAGAGACAGAGACAGAGGCATAGACAGAGACAGAGACAGAGACAGAGGCAGAGACAGAGACGGAGGCAGAGTCTCAGACAGGGAAAGAGACAGAGACAGAGACAGAGACAGATACGGAGACAGAGACAGCGACAGAGACAGAAACAGAGACAGAGACAGAGACAGAGACAGAGACAGAGACGCAGACAGTGACAGAGACAGAGACAGAGACAGAGACAGAGACGGAGACAAAGACCGAGACAGACGCAGAGACTGAGACAGAGACAGAGACGGAGACAGAGACAGAGACAGTGGCATAGACAGAGACAGAGACAGAGACAGAGACAGAGACAGAGACAGAGACAGAGACGGAGGCAGAGTCTCAGACAGGGAAAGAGACAGAGACAGAGACAGAGACAGATACGGAGACAGAGACAGCGACAGAGACAGAAACAGAGACAGAGACAGAGACAGAGACAGAGACGGAGACAGTGACAGAGACAGAGACAGAGACAGAGACAGAGACAGAGACGGAGACAAAGACCGAGACAGACGCAGAGACTGAGACAGAGGCAGAGACAAAGACGGATGCATAGACAGAGACAAAGACAGGGACAGAGACAGAGACAGAGACAGAGACAGAAACAGAAACAGAGACAGAGACAGAGACAGAGACAGAGACAGAGACAGAGACAGAGACAGACGCAGAGACAGAGATAGAGACAGTGAGAGAGACAGAGACAGAGACAGCCACAGAGACAGTGGCAGAGGCAGAGACGGAGACAGTGACAGAGACGGACGCAGAGACTGAGACAGAGACAGAGACAGAGACAGAGACAGGGACAGGGACAGAGACAGAGACAGGGACAGAGAGAGAGACAGAGGCAGAGACAGAGACAGAGACGGAGACAAAGACCGAGACAGAGGCAGAGACACAGACAGAGACAGAGATGGAGGCAGAGTCTCAGACAGGGAAAGAGACAGAGACAGAGACAGAGACAGAGACAGAGGCGGAGACAGAGACAGAGACAGATGCATAGACAGAGACAGAGACAGAGACAGAGACGGAGACAGTGACAGAGACAGAGACAGAGACAGAGACAGAGACGGAGACAAAGACCGAGACAGACGCAGAGACTGAGACAGAGGCAGAGACAAAACGGATGCAGAGACAGAGACAAAGACAGGGACAGAGACAGAGACAGAGACAGAGACAGAGACAGAGACAGAGACAGAAACAGAGACAGAGACAGAGACAGAGACAGAGACAGAGACAGAGACAGAGGCAGAGACAGAGACAGAGACAGAGACAGAGACAGAGACAGAGACAGAGGCAGAGACTGAGACTGAGTCAGAGACAGAGACAGAGACAGGGACAGAGACAGGGACGGAGACAAAGACCGATACAGATGCAGAGACACAGACAGAGACAGAGACAGAGACAGAGGCAGAGACAGAGACAGAGACAGAGACAGAGACAGAGACAGAGACAGAGACAGAGACAAAGACAGAGGCAGAGTCTCAGACAGAGACAGAGACAGTGACAGAGACAGAGACTGAGACAGAGACAAGGGCAGAGACAGAGACAGAGACAGAGACAGAGACAGAGACAGAGACAGAGACAGAGACAGAGACAGAGACAGAGACAGAGACAGAGACAGAGACAGAGACAGAGACAGAGACAGAGACAGAGACAGAGACAGAGACGGAGACAGAGACAGAAAACAGAGACAGAAACAGAAACAGAGACAGAGACAGAGACAGAGACAGAGACAGAGACAGAGACGGACGCAGAGACAGAGACAGAGGCAGTGAGAGAGACAGAGACAGAGACAGAGACAGAGACAGAGACAGAGACAGAGACAGAGTCGGAGACAAAGGCCGAGAAAGAGGCAGAGACACAGACAGAGACAAAGACGGAGACAGAGACAGTGACAGAGACAAAGACGGAGACAGAGACAGAGACAGAGACAGAGACAGAGACAGGGACAGAGACAGAGGCAGAGGCAGAGACGGAGACAGTGACAGAGACGGACGCAGAGACTGAGACAGAGACAGAGACAGAGACAGAGACAGGGACAGGGACAGAGACAGAGACAGGGACAGAGACAGAGGCAGAGACAGAGACAGAGACGGAGACAAAGACCGAGACAGAGGCAGAGACACAGACAGAGACAGAGACAGAGGCAGAGACAGAGACAGAGACAGAGACAGAGACAGAGACAGAGACAGCCACAGAGACAGAGACAGAGACAGAGATGGAGACAGAGACAGAGACGGACGCAGAGACTGAGACAGAGGCAGAGACAGAGACAGAGACAGAGACAGAGACAGAGACAGAGACAGAGACAGAGACGGAGACAGAGACAGAGACAGAGGCATAGACAGAGACAGAGACAGAGACAGAGACAGAGACAGAGACGGAGGCAGAGTCTCAGACAGAGAAAGAGACAGAGACAGAGACAGAGACAGATACGGAGACAGAGACAGCGACAGAGACAGAGACAGAGACAGAGACAGAGACGGAGACAGTGACAGAGACAGAGACAGAGACAGAGACAGAGACGGAGACAAAGGTCGAGACAGACGCAGAGACTGAGACAGAAGCAGAGACAAAGACGGATACAGAGACAGAGACAAAGACAGGGACAGAGACAGAGACAGAGACAGAGACAGAGACAGAGACAGAGACAGAGACAGAGACAGAGACAGAGACAGAGACAGAGACAGAGGCAGAGACAGAGACAGAGACAGAGACAGAGACAGAGACAGAGACAGAGACAGAGGCAGAGACTGAGACTGAGACAGAGACAGAGACAGAGACAGAGACAGAGACAGAGACAGAGACAGATGCATAGACAGAGACAGAGACATAGACAGAGATAGAGACAGAGACAGAGGTAGGGACAGAGACAGAGACAGAGACAGAGACAGAGACAGAGACAGAGACAGAGACAGAGACAGAGACGGAGACAGAGACAGAGACAGAGGCATAGACAGAGACAGAGACAGAGACAGAGACAGAGACAGAGACAGAGACGGAGGCAGAGTCTCAGACAGGGAAAGAGACAGAGACAGAGACAGAGACAGATACGGAGACAGAGACAGCGACAGAGACAGAAACAGAGACAGAGACAGAGACAGAGACAGAGACGGAGACAGTGACAGAGACAGAGACAGAGACAGAGACAGAGACGGAGACAAAGACCGAGACAGACGCAGAGACTGAGACAGAGGCAGAGACAAAGACGGATGCAGAGACAGAGACAAAGACAGGGACAGAGACAGAGACAGAGACAGAGACAGAGACAGAGACAGAGACAGAAACAGAGACAGAGACAGAGACAGAGACAGAGACAGAGACAGAGACAGAGGCAGAGACAGATACAGAGACAGAGACAGAGGCAGAGACAGAGACAGAGGCAGAGACTGAGACTGAGACAGAGACAGAGACAGAGACAGGGACAGAGACAGGGACGGAGACAAAGACCGATACAGATGTAGAGACACAGACAGAGACAGAGACAGAGACAGAGGCAGAGACAGAGACAGAGACAGGGACAGGGGCAGAGACAGAGACAGAGACAGAGACAAAGACAGAGGCAGAGTCTCAGACAGAGACAGAGACAGAGACAGAGACTGAGACAGAGACAAGGGCAGAGACAGAGACAGAGACAGAGACAGGGGCAGAGACAGAGACAGAGACAGAGACAGAGACAGAGACAGAGACAGAGACAGAGACAGAGACAGAGACAGAGACAGAGACAGAGACAGAGACAGAGACAGAGACAGAGACAGAGACAGAGACAGAGACAGAGACAGAGACAGAGACAGAGACAGAGACGGAGACAGAGACAGAGACAGAGACAGAAACAGAAACAGAGACAGAGACAGAGACAGAGACAGAGACAGAGACAGAGACAGAGACAGACGCAGAGACAGAGACAGAGACAGTGAGAGAGACAGAGACAGAGACAGAGACAGAGACAGAGACAGAGACAGAGACAGAGACAGAGACAGAGACAGAGACAGAGACAGAGACGGAGACAAAGGCCGAGAAAGAGGCAGAGACACAGACAGAGACAAAGGCGGAGACAGAGACAGAGACAGAGACAAAGACGGAGACAGAGACAGAGACAGAGACAGAGACAGAGACAGAGACAGAGACAGCCACAGAGACAGTGGCAGAGGCAGAGACGGAGACAGTGACAGAGACGGACGCAGACACTGAGACAGAGACAGAGACAGAGACAGAGACAGGGACAGGGACAGAGACAGAGACAGGGACAGAGAGAGAGACAGAGGCAGAGACAGAGACAGAGACGGAGACAAAGACCGAGACAGAGGCAGAGACACAGACAGAGACAGAGACAGAGACAGAGACAGAGACAGAGACAGCGACAGAGACAGAGACAGAGACAGAGACAGAGACAGAGACAGAGACAGAGACAGAGACAGCCACAGAGACAGAGACAGAGACAGAGACAGAGACAGAGACAGAGACAGACGCAGAGACAGAGACAGAGACAGTGAGAGAGACAGAGACAGAGACAGAGACAGAGACAGAGACAGAGACAGAGACAGAGACGGAGACAAAGGCCGAGAAAGAGGCAGAGACACAGACAGAGACAAAGGCGGAGACAGAGACAGAGACAGAGACAAAGACGGAGACAGAGACAGAGACAGAGACAGAGACAGAGACAGAGACAGAGACAGCCACAGAGACAGTGGCAGAGGCAGAGACGGAGACAGTGACAGAGACGGACGCAGAGACTGAGACAGAGACAGAGACAGAGACAGAGACAGGGACAGAAACAGAGACAGAGACAGAGACAGAGACAGAGACAGAGACAGAGACAGAGGCAGAGACAGAGACAGAGACAGAGACAGAGACAGAGACAGAGACAGAGACAGAGACAGAGGCAGAGACTGAGACTGAGACAGAGACAGAGACAGAGACAGGGACAGAGACAGGGACGGAGACAAAGACCGATACAGATGCAGAGACACAGACAGAGACAGAGACAGAGACAGAGGCAGAGACAGAGACAGAGACAGGGACAGGGGCAGAGACAGAGACAGAGACAGAGACAGAGACAGAGACAGCCACAGAGACAGTGGCAGAGTGCAGAGACGGAGACAGTGACAGAGACGGACGCAGAGACTGAGACAGAGACAGAGACAGAGACAGAGACAGGGACAGGGACAGAGACAGAGACAGGGACAGAGAGAGAGACAGAGGCAGAGACAGAGACAGAGACGGAGACAAAGACCGAGACAGAGGCAGAGACACAGACAGAGACAGAGACGGAGGCAGAGTCTCAGACAGGGAAAGAGACAGAGACAGAGACAGAGACAGATACGGAGACAGAGACAGCGACAGAGACAGAAACAGAGACAGAGACAGAGACAGAGACAGAGACGGAGACAGTGACAGAGACAGAGACAGAGACAGAGACAGAGACAGAGACGGAGACAAAGACCGAGACAGACGCAGAGACTGAGACAGAGGCAGAGACAAAGACGGATGCAGAGACAGAGACAAAGACAGGGACAGAGACAGAGACAGAAACAGAGACAGAGACAGAGACAGAGACAGAGACAGAGACAGAAACAGAGACAGAGACAGAGACAGAGACAGAGACAGAGACAGAGACAGAGGCAGAGACAGAGACAGAGACAGAGACAGAGACAGAGACAGAGACAGAGGCAGAGACTGAGAC
>CAMAOD020000057.1:197500-207500 GCA_945859595.2 Megachile willughbiella | reverse complement strand
CAGAGACACAGACAGAGACAAAGACGGAGACAGAGACAGTGACAGAGACAAAGACGGAGACAGAGACAGAGACAGAGACAGAGACAGAGACAGGGACAGAGACAGAGGCAGAGGCAGAGACGGAGACAGTGACAGAGACGGACGCAGAGACTGAGACAGAGACAGAGACAGAGACAGAGACGGAGGCAGAGTCTCAGACAGAGAAAGAGACAGAGACAGAGACAGAGACAGATACGGAGACAGAGACAGCGACAGAGACAGAGACAGAGACAGAGACAGAGACAGAGGCAGAGGCAGAGACGGAGACAGTGACAGAGACGGACGCAGAGACTGAGACAGAGACAGAGACAGAGACAGAGACGGAGGCAGAGTCTCAGACAGAGAAAGAGACAGAGACGGAGACAGAGACAGATACGGAGACAGAGACAGCGACAGAGACAGAGACAGAGACAGAGACAGAGACGGAGACAGTGACAGAGACAGAGACAGAGACAGAGACAGAGACGTAGACAAAGTTCGAGACAGACGCAGAGACTGAGACAGAAGCAGAGACAAAGACGGATACAGAGACAGAGACAAAGACAGGTACAGAGACAGAGACAGAGACAGAGACAGAGACAGAGACAGAGACAGAGACAGAGACAGAGACAGAGACAGAGACAGAGACAGAGACAGAGACAGAGACAGAGACAGAGACAGAGACAGAGACAGAGACAGAGACAGAGGCAGAGACTGAGACTGAGACAGAGACAGAGACAGAGACAGAGACAGAGACAGAGACAGATGCATAGACAGAGACAGAGACAGAGACAGAGACAGAGACAGAGACAGAGGTAGAGACAGAGACAGAGACAGAGACAGAGACAGAGACAGAGACAGAGACAGAGACAGAGACAGAGACAGAGACAGAGACGGAGACAGAGACAGAGACAGAGGCATAGACAGAGACAGAGACAGAGACAGAGACAGAGACAGAGACGGAGGCAGAGTCTCAGACAGGGAAAGAGACAGAGACAGAGACAGAGACAGATACGGAGACAGAGACAGCGACAGAGACAGAAACAGAGACAGAGACAGAGACAGAGACAGAGACAGAGACGCAGACAGTGACAGAGACAGAGACAGAGACAGAGACAGAGACGGAGACAAAGACCGAGACAGACGCAGAGACTGAGACAGAGGCAGAGACAAAGACGGATGCAGAGACAGAGACAAAGACAGGGACAGAGACAGAGACAGAGACAGAGACAGAAACAGAAACAGAGACAGAGACAGAGACAGAGACAGAGACAGAGACAGAGACAGAGACAGACGCAGAGACAGAGACAGAGACAGTGAGAGAGACAGAGACAGAGACAGAGACAGAGACAGAGACAGAGACAGAGACAGAGACAGAGACAGAGACGGAGACAGTGACAGAGACAGAGACAGAGACAGAGACAGAGACGGAGACAAAGACCGAGACAGACGCAGAGACTGAGACAGAGGCAGAGACAAAGACGGATGCAGAGACAGAGACAAAGACAGGGACAGAGACAGAGACAGAGACAGAGACAGAGACAGAGACAGAGACAGAGACAGAGACAGAAACAGAGACAGCGACAGAGACAGAGACAGAGACAGAGACAGAGACAGAGGCAGAGACAGAGACAGAGACAGAGACAGAGACAGAGACAGAGACAGAGGCAGAGACTGAGACTGAGACAGAGACAGAGACAGAGACAGAGACAGGGGCAGAGACAGGGACGGAGACAAAGACCGATACAGATGCAGAGACACAGACAGAGACAGAGACAGAGACAGAGGCAGAGACAGAGACAGAGACAGCGACAGGGGCAGAGACAGAGACAGAGGCAGAGACAAAGACAGAGGCAGAGTCTCAGACAGAGACAGAGACAGAGACAGAGACTGAGACAGAGACAAGGGCAGAGACAGAGACAGAGACAGAGACAGGGGCAGAGACAGAGACAGAGACAGAGACAGAGACAGAGACAGAGACAGAGACAGAGACAGAGACAGAGACAGAGACAGAGACAGAGACAGAGACAGAGACAGAGACAGAGACAGAGACAGAGACGGAGACAGAGACAGAGACAGAGACAGAAACAGAAACAGAGACAGAGACAGAGACAGAGACAGAGACAGAGACAGAGACGGAGACAGAGACAGACGCAGAGACAGAGACAGAGACAGTGAGAGAGACAGAGACAGAGACAGAGACAGAGACAGAGACAGCGACAGAGACAGAGACAGAGACAGAGACAGAGACAGAGACGGAGACAAAGGCCGAGAAAGAGGCAGAGACACAGACAGAGACAAAGACGGAGACAGAGACAGAGACAGAGACAAAGACGGAGACAGAGACAGAGACAGAGACAGAGACAGAGACAGAGACAGCCACAGAGACAGTGGCAGAGGCAGAGACGGAGACAGTGACAGAGACGGACGCAGACACTGAGACAGAGACAGAGACAGAGACAGAGACAGGGACAGGGACAGAGACAGAGACAGGGACAGAGAGGGAGACAGAGGCAGAGACAGAGACAGAGACGGAGACAAAGACCGAGACAGAGGCAGAGACACAGACAGAGACAGAGACAGGGACAGAGACAGAGACAGAGACAGAGACAGAGACAGAGACAGAGACAGAGACAGAGACAGAGACAGAGACAGAGACAGAGACAGAGACAGAGACAGAGACAGAGACAGCCACAGAGACAGAGACAGAGACAGAGACAGAGACAGACGCAGAGACAGAGACAGAGACAGTGAGAGAGACAGAGACAGAGACAGAGACAGAGACAGAGACAGAGACAGAGACAGAGACAGAGACAGAGACGGAGACAAAGGCCGAGAAAGAGGCAGAGACACAGACAGAGACAAAGACGGAGACAGAGACAGAGACAGAGACAAAGACGGAGACAGAGACAGAGACAGAGACAGAGACAGAGACAGAGACAGAGACAGAGACAGCCACAGAGACAGTGGCAGAGGCAGAGACGGAGACAGTGACAGAGACGGACGCAGAGACTGAGACAGAGACAGAGACAGAGACAGAGACAGGGACAGGGACAGAGACAGAGACAGGGACAGAGAGAGAGACAGAGGCAGAGACAGAGACAGAGACGGAGACAAAGACCGAGACAGAGGCAGAGACACAGACAGAGACAGAGACGGAGGCAGAGTCTCAGACAGGGAAAGAGACAGAGACAGAGACAGAGACAGATACGGAGACAGAGACAGCGACAGAGACAGAAACAGAGACAGAGACAGAGACAGAGACAGAGACGGAGACAGTGACAGAGACAGAGACAGAGACAGAGACAGAGACAGAGACGGAGACAAAGACCGAGACAGACGCAGAGACTGAGACAGAGGCAGAGACAAAGACGGATGCAGAGACAGAGACAAAGACAGGGACAGAGACAGAGACAGAGACAGAGACAGAGACAGAGACAGAGACAGAGACAGAAACAGAGACAGAGACAGAGACAGAGACAGAGACAGAGACAGAGACAGAGACAGAGACAGAGGCAGAGACAGAGACAGAGACAGAGACAGAGACAGAGACAGAGACAGAGGCAGAGACTGAGACTGAGACAGAGACAGAGACAGAGACAGGGACAGAGACAGGGACGGAGACAAAGACCGATACAGATGCAGAGACACAGACAGAGACAGAGACAGAGACAGAGGCAGAGACAGAGACAGAGACAGGGACAGGGGCAGAGACAGAGGCAGAGACAGAGACAAAGACAGAGGCAGAGTCTCAGACAGAGACAGAGACAGAGACAGAGACAGAGACTGAGACAGAGACAAGGGCAGAGACAGAGACAGAGACAGAGACAGGGGCAGAGACAGAGACAGAGACAGAGACAGAGACAGAGACAGAGACAGAGACAGAGACAGAGACAGAGACAGAAACAGAGACAGAGACAGAGACAGAGACAGAGACAGAGACAGAGACAGAGACAGACGCAGAGACAGAGACAGAGACAGTGAGAGAGACAGAGACAGAGACAGAGACAGAGACAGAGACAGAGACAGAGACAGAGAGAGAGACCGCGACAGAGACAGAGACGGAGTCAAAGACCGAGACAGAGGCAGAGACACAGACAGAGACAGAGACGGAGACAGAGACAGAGACAGAGACAGAGACAGCGACAGAGACAGAGACAGAGACAGAGACAGAGACAGAGACAGAGGCAGAGACAGAGACAGAGACAGAGACAGAGACAGAGACAGAGACAGAGGCAGAGACTGAGACTGAGACAGAGACAGAGACAGAGACAGAGACAGGGGCAGAGACAGGGACGGAGACAAAGACCGATACAGATGCAGAGACACAGACAGAGACAGAGACAGAGACAGAGGCAGAGACAGAGACAGAGACAGCGACAGGGGCAGAGACAGAGACAGAGGCAGAGACAAAGACAGAGGCAGAGTCTCAGACAGAGACAGAGACAGAGACAGAGACTGAGACAGAGACAAGGGCAGAGACAGAGACAGAGACAGAGACAGGGGCAGAGACAGAGACAGAGACAGAGACAGAGACAGAGACAGAGACAGAGACAGAGACAGAGACAGAGACAGAGACAGAGACAGAGACAGAGACAGAGACAGAGACAGAGACAGAGACAGAGACAGAGACAGAGACGGAGACAGAGACAGAGACAGAGACAGAAACAGAAACAGAGACAGAGACAGAGACAGAGACAGAGACAGAGACAGAGACGGAGACAGAGACAGACGCAGAGACAGAGACAGAGACAGTGAGAGAGACAGAGACAGCGACAGAGACAGAGACAGAGACAGAGACAGAGACAGAGACGGAGACAAAGGCCGTGAAAGAGGCAGAGACACAGACAGAGACACAGACAGAGACAGAGACGGAGGCAGAGTCTCAGACAGGGAAAGAGACAGAGACAGAGACAGAGACAGATACGGAGACAGAGACAGCGACAGAGACAGAAACAGAGACAGAGACAGAGACAGAGACAGAGACGGAGACAGTGACAGAGACAGAGACAGAGACAGAGACAGAGACAGAGACGGAGACAAAGACCGAGACAGACGCAGAGACTGAGACAGAGGCAGAGACAAAGACGGATGCAGAGACAGAGACAAAGACAGGGACAGAGACAGAGACAGAGACAGAGACAGAGACAGAGACAGAGACAGAAACAGAGACAGAGACAGAGACAGAGACAGAGACAGAGACAGAGACAGAGACAGAGGCAGAGACAGAGACAGAGACAGAGACAGAGACAGAGACAGAGACAGAGACAGAGGCAGAGACTGAGACTGAGACAGAGACAGAGACAGAGACAGGGACAGAGACAGGGACGGAGACAAAGACCGATACAGATGCAGAGACACAGACAGAGACAGAGACAGAGACAGAGGCAGAGACAGAGACAGAGACAGGGACAGGGGCAGAGACAGAGGCAGAGACAGAGACAAAGACAGAGGCAGAGTCTCAGACAGAGACAGAGACAGAGACAGAGACAGAGACTGAGACAGAGACAAGGGCAGAGACAGAGACAGAGACAGAGACAGGGGCAGAGACAGAGACAGAGACAGAGACAGAGACAGAGACAGAGACAGAGATAGAGACAGAGACAGAGACAGAGACGGAGACAAAGGCCGAGAAAGAGGCAGAGACACAGACAGAAACAAAGACGGAGACAGAGACAGAGACAGGGACAGAGACAGAGGCAGAGGCAGAGACGGAGACAGTGACAGAGACGGACGCAGCGACTGAGACAGAGACAGAGACAGAGACAGAGACAGAGACAGAGGCAGAGACTGAGACTGAGACAGAGACAGAGACAGAGACAGAGACAGGGGCAGAGACAGGGACGGAGACAAAGACCGATACAGATGCAGAGACACAGACAGAGACAGAGACAGAGACAGAGGCAGAGACAGAGACAGAGACAGCGACAGGGGCAGAGACAGAGACAGAGGCAGAGACAAAGACAGAGGCAGAGTCTCAGACAGAGACAGAGACAGAGACAGAGACTGAGACAGAGACAAGGGCAGAGACAGAGACAGAGACAGAGACAGCGGCAGAGACAGAGACAGAGACAGAGACAGAGACAGAGACAGAGACAGAGACAGAGACAGAGACAGAGACAGAGACAGAGACAGAGACAGAGACAGAGACAGAGACAGAGACAGAGACAGAGACAGAGACAGAGACAGAGACAGAGACGGAGACAGAGACAGAGACAGAGACAGAAACAGAAACAGAGACAGAGACAGAGACAGAGACAGAGACAGAGACAGAGACGGAGACAGAGACAGACGCAGAGACAGAGACAGAGACAGTGAGAGAGACAGAGACAGCGACAGAGACAGAGACAGAGACAGAGACAGAGACAGAGACGGAGACAAAGGCCGTGAAAGAGGCAGAGACACAGACAGAGACAAAGACGGAGACAGAGACAGAGACAGAGACAAAGACGGAGACAGAGACAGAGACAGAGACAGAGACAGAGACAGAGACAGCCACAGAGACAGTGGCAGAGGCAGAGACGGAGACAGTGACAGAGACGGACGCAGACACTGAGACAGAGACAGAGACAGAGACAGAGACAGGGACAGGGACAGAGACAGAGACAGGGACAGAGAGAGAGACAGAGGCAGAGACAGAGACAGAGACGGAGACAAAGACCGAGACAGAGGCAGAGACACAGACAGAGACAGAGACAGGGACAGAGACAGAGACAGAGACAGAGACAGATACAGAGACAGAGACAGAGACAGAGACAGAGACAGAGACAGAGACAGCCACAGAGACAGAGACAGAGACAGAGACAGAGACAGACGCAGAGACAGAGACAGAGACAGTGAGAGAGACAGAGACAGAGACAGAGACAGAGACAGAGACAGAGACAGAGACAGAGACGGAGACAAAGGCCGAGAAAGAGGCAGAGACACAGACAGAGACAAAGACGGAGACAGAGACAGAGACAGAGACAAAGACGGAGACAGAGACAGAGACAGAGACAGAGACAGAGACAGAGACAGAGACAGAGACAGCCACAGAGACAGTGGCAGAGGCAGAGACGGAGACAGTGACAGAGACGGACGCAGAGACTGAGACAGAGACAGAGACAGAGACAGAGACAGGGACAGGGACAGAGACAGAGACAGGGACAGAGAGAGAGACAGAGGCAGAGACAGAGACAGAGACGGAGACAAAGACCGAGACAGAGGCAGAGACACAGACAGAGACAGAGACGGAGGCAGAGTCTCAGACAGGGAAAGAGACAGAGACAGAGACAGAGACAGATACGGAGACAGAGACAGCGACAGAGACAGAAACAGAGACAGAGACAGAGACAGAGACAGAGACGGAGACAGTGCCAGAGACAGAGACAGAGACAGAGACAGAGACAGAGACGGAGACAAAGACCGAGACAGACGCAGAGACTGAGACAGAGGCAGAGACAAAGACGGATGCAGAGACAGAGACAAAGACAGGGACAGAGACAGAGACAGAGACAGAGACAGAGACAGAGACAGAGACAGAAACAGAGACAGAGACAGAGACAGAGACAGAGACAGAGACAGAGACAGAGACAGAGGCAGAGACAGAGACAGAGACAGAGACAGAGACAGAGACAGAGACAGAGGCAGAGACTGAGACTGAGACAGAGACAGAGACAGAGACAGGGACAGAGACAGGGACGGAGACAAAGACCGATACAGATGCAGAGACACAGACAGAGACAGAGACAGAGACAGAGGCAGAGACAGAGACAGAGACAGGGACAGGGGCAGAGACAGAGGCAGAGACAGAGACAAAGACAGAGGCAGAGTCTCAGACAGAGACAGAGACAGAGACAGAGACAGAGACTGAGACAGAGACAAGGGCAGAGACAGAGACAGAGACAGAGACAGGGGCAGAGACAGAGACAGAGACAGAGACAGAGACAGAGACAGAGACAGAGACAGAGACAGAGACAGAGACAGAGACAGAGACAGAGACAGAGACAGAGACAGAGACAGAGACGGAGACAGAGACAGAGACAGAGACAGAAACAGAAACAGAGACAGAGACAGAGACAGAGACAGAGACAGAGACAGAGACAGACGCAGAGACAGAGACAGAGACAGTGAGAGAGACAGAGACAGAGACAGAGACAGAGACAGAGACAGAGACAGAGACAGAGACAGAGACAGAGACAGAGACAGAGACAGAGACGGAGACAAAGGCCGAGAAAGAGGCAGAGACACAGACAGAGACAAAGACGGAGACAGAGACAGAGGCAGAGACAAAGACGGAGACAGAGACAGAGACAGAGACAGAGACAGAGACAGAGACAGCCACAGAGACAGTGGCAGAGGCAGAGACGGAGACAGTGACAGAGACGGACGCAGAGACTGAGACAGAGACAGAGACAGAGACAGAGACAGGGACAGGGACAGAGACAGAGACAGGGACAGAGAGAGAGACAGAGGCAGAGACAGAGACAGAGACGGAGACAAAGACCGAGACAGAGGCAGAGACACGGACAGAGACAGAGACAGAGACAGAGACAGAGACAGAGACAGAGACAGAGACAGAGACAGAGACAGAGACAGAGACAGAGACAGAGACAGAGACAGAGACAGAGACAGAGACAGAGACAGCCACAGAGACAGAGACAGAGACAGAGATGGAGACAGAGGCAGAGACGGACGCAGAGACTGAGACAGAGGCAGAGACAGAGACAGAGACAGAGACAGTGAGAGAGACAGAGACAGAGACAGAGATAGAGACAGAGACAGAGACAGAGACGGAGACAAAGGCCGAGAAAGAGGCAGAGACACAGACAGAAACAAAGACGGAGACAGAGACAGAGACAGGGACAGAGACAGAGGCAGAGGCAGAGACGGAGACAGTGACAGAGACGGACGCAGCGACTGAGACAGAGACAGAGACAGGGACAGGGACAGAGACAGAGACAGAGACAGAGACAGAGACAGAGACAGAGACAGAGACAGAGACAGAAACAGAGACAGAGACAGAGACAGAGACAGAGACAGAGACAGAGACAGACGCAGAGACAGAGACAGAGACAGTGAGAGAGACAGAGACAGAGACAGAGACAGAGACAGAGACAGAGACAGAGACAGAGACAGAGAGAGAGACCGCGACAGAGACAGAGACGGAGTCAAAGACCGAGACAGAGGCAGAGACACAGACAGAGACAGAGACGGAGACAGAGACAGAGGCAGAGACTGAGACAGAGACAGAGACAGAGGCAGAGACGGAGACAAAGACCGAGACAGAGGCAGAGACACAGACAGAGACAGAGACGGAGACAGAGACAGAGACAAAGACAGAGACAGAAACAGGGACGGATACAGAGACAGAAACAGAGACAGAGACAGAGAGAAAGACAGAGACAGAGACAGAGACACAGACAGAGACAGAGACGGAAACAGAGACAGAGACACATGCATAGACAGAGACAGAGCCAGAGACAGAGACAGAGGCAGAGCCTGAGACTGAGACAGAGACAGCGACAGAGACAGAGACGGCGACAAAGACCGAGACAAAGGCCGAGACAGAGACAAAGGCAGAGACAGAGACAGAGACACAGACAGAGACAGAGACAGAGACGGAGGCAGAGACAGAGACACATGCATAGACAGAGACAGAGACAGATGCGGGGACAGAGACAGAGGCAGAGACAGAGACAGAGACAGAGACAGAGACAGAGACAGAGACAGAGACAGAGACAGAGACAGAGACAGAGACAGAGACAGAGACAGAGACAGAGACAGAGACAGAGACAGAGACAGAGACAGAGACAGAGACAGAGACGGACGCAGAGACTGAGACAGAGGCAGAGACAGAGACAGAGACAGAGACAGAGGCAGAGACAGTCACAGAGAAAGAGACAGAGACAGAGACAGAGACAGAGACAGAGACAGAGACAGAGACTGAGACAGAGACAGAGACAGAGACAGAGACAGAGACAGAGACAGAGACGGACGCAGA
>CAMAOD020000057.1:190000-195000 GCA_945859595.2 Megachile willughbiella | reverse complement strand
AGACAGAGACAGAGACAGAGACAGAGACAGAGACAGAGACAGGTACGGGGACAGAGAGAAAGGCAGAGACAGAGACAGAGACGGAGACAGAGACAGAGACAGATGCATAGACAGAGACAGAGACAGAGACAGAGACAGAGACAGAGGTAGAGACAGAGACAGAGACAAAGACAGAGGCAGAGTCTCAGACAGAGACAGAGACAGAGACAGAGACAGAGGTAGAGACAGAGACAGAGACAAAGACAGAGGCAGAGTCTCAGACAGAGAAAGAGACAGAGACAGAGACAGAGACAGATACGGAGACAGAGACAGCGACAGAGACAGAGACAGAGACAGGGACGGAGACAAAGACCGAGACAGATGCAGAGACACAGACAGAGACAGAGACAGAGACAGAGGCAGAGACAGAGACAGACACAGAGACAGGGGCAGAGACAGAGACAGAGACAAAGACAGAGGCAGAGTCTCAGACAGAGACAGAGACAGAGACAGAGACAGAGACTGAGACAGAGACAAGGGCAGAGACAGAGACAGAGACAGAGACAGGGGCAGAGACAGAGACAGAGACAGAGACAGAGACTGAGACAGAGACAAGGGCAGAGACAGAGACAGAGACAGAGACAGGGGCAGAGACAGAGACAGAGACAGAGACAGAGACAGAGACAGAGACAGAGACAGAGACAGAGACAGAGACGGACGCAGAGACAGAGACAGAGGCAGTGAGAGAGACAGAGACAGAGACAGAGACAGAGACAGAGACAGAGACAGAGACAGAGACAGAGACAGAGACAGAGACAGAGACAGAGACAGAGACAGAGACAGAGACAGAGACAGAGACAGAGACAGAGACAGAGACAGAGACAGAGACGGACGCAGAGACTGAGACAGAGGCAGAGACAGGGACAGAGACATGGACGGAGACAAAGACCGATACAGATGCAGAGACACAGACAGAGACAGAGACAGAGACAGAGGCAGAGACAGAGACAGAGACAGGGACAGGGGCAGAGACAGAGACAGAGACAGAGACAAAGACAGAGGCAGAGTCTCAGACAGAGACAGAGACAGAGACAGAGACAGAGACTGAGACAGAGACAAGGGCAGAGACAGAGACAGAGACAGAGACAGGGGCAGAGACAGAGACAGAGACAGAGACAGAGACAGAGACAGAGACAGAGACAGAGACAGAGACAGAGACAGAGACAGAGACAGAGACAGAGACAGAGACAGAGACAGAGACAGAGACAGAGACAGAGACGGAGACAGAGACAGAGACAGAGACAGAAACAGAAACAGAGACAGAGACGGACGCAGAGACTGAGACAGAGGCAGAGACAGAGACAGAGACAGAGACAGAGACAGAGACAGTCGCAGAGAAAGAGACAGAGAAAGAGACAGAGACAGAGACAGAGACAGAGACAGAGACAGAGACAGAGACTGAGACAGAGACAGAGACAGAGACAGAGACAGAGACAGAGACGGACGCAGAGACTGAGACAGAGGCAGAGACAGAGGCAGAGACAGAGACAGAGACAGTGACAGAGAAAGAGACAGAGACAGAGACAGACACAGAGACAGAGACAGAGACAGAGACAGAGGCAGAGACGGAGACAGAGACAGAGACGGACGCAGAGACTGAGCCAGGGACAGAGACGGAAACAGCGACAGAGGGAGAGACAGCGACAGAGACAGAGACAGAGACAGAGACAGAGACAGAGGCAGAGACAGAGGCATAGACAGAGACAGAGACAGAGGCAGAGACAGAGACAGAGACGGAGGCAGAGTCTCAGACAGAGAAAGAGACAGAGACAGAGACAGAGACAGATACGGAGACAGAGACAGCGACAGAGACAGAGACAGAGACAGAGACAGACACGGAGACAGTGACAGTGACAGAGACAGAGACAGAGACAGAGACGGAGACAAAGGTCGAGACAGACGCAGAGACTGAGACAGAAGCAGAGACAAAGACGGATACAGGGACAGAGACAAAGACAGGGACAGAGACAGAGACAGAGACAAAGACGGAGACAGAGACAGAGACAGAGACAGAGACAGGGACAGAGACAGAGGCAGAGGCAGAGACGGAGACAGTGACAGAGACGGACGCAGGGACTGAGACAGAGACAGAGACAGAGACAGAGACAGGGACAGGGACAGAGACAGAGACAGGGACAGAGACAGAGGCAGAGACAGAGACAGAGACGGAGACAAAGACCGAGACAGAGGCAGAGACACAGACAGAGACAGAGACAGAGGCAGAGACAGAGACAGAGACAGAGACAGAGACAGAGACAGCCACAGAGACAGAGACAGAGACAGAGATGGAGACAGAGACAGAGACGGACGCAGAGACTGAGACAGAGGCAGAGACAGACACAGAGACAGAGACAGAGACAGAGACAGAGACAGAGACGGAGACAGAGACAGAGACAGAGGCATAGACAGAGAC
Organism: Megachile willughbiella; assembly: GCA_945859595.2. NCBI lineage: Eukaryota > Metazoa > Arthropoda > Insecta > Hymenoptera > Megachilidae > Megachile > Megachile willughbiella. The sequence goes on along the minus strand of CAMAOD020000057.1, from coordinate 192,548 downwards.
AGAGACAGAGACAGAGACAGAGACAGAGACAGAGACAGAGACGGAGGCAGAGTCTCAGACAGAGAAAGAGACAGAGACAGAGACAGAGACAGATACGGAGACAGAGACAGCGACAGAGACAGAGACAGAGACAGAGACAGAGACGGAGACAGTGACAGAGACAGAGACAGAGACAGAGACAGAGACAGAGACGGAGACAAAGGTCGAGACAGACGCAGAGACTGAGACAGAAGCAGAGACAGAGACAGAGACAGAGACAGAGACAGAGACAGAGACAGAGACAGAGACAGAGACAGAGACAGAGACAGAGACAGAGACAGAGACAGAGACAGAGACAGAGGCAGAGCCTGAGACTGAGACAGAGACAGCGACAGAGACAGAGACAGAGACAGAGACAGAGACAGAGTCAGTGACAGAGAAAGAGACAGAGACAGAGACAGACACAGAGACAGAGACAGTGACAGAGACAGAGGCAGAGACGGAGACAGAGACAGAGACGGACGCAGAGACTGAGCCAGGGACAGAGACGGAAACAGCGACAGAGGGAGAGACAGCGACAGAGACAGAGACAGAGACAGAGGCAGAGACAGAGACAGAGACAGGTACGGGGACAGAGAGAAAGGCAGAGACAGAGACAGAGACGGAGACAGAGACAGAGACAGATGCATAGACAGAGACAGAGACAGAGACAGAGACAGAGACAGAGGTAGAGACAGAGACAGAGACAGAGGCAGAGACAGAGACAGAGACAGAGACAGAGACGGAGACAGAGACAGAGACAGAGGCATAGACAGAGACAAAGACCGAGACAGATGCAGAGACACAGACAGAGACAGAGACAGAGACAGAGGCAGAGACAGAGACAGAGACAGAGACAGGGGCAGAGACAGAGACAGAGACAAAGACAGAGGCAGAGTCTCAGACAGACACAGAGACAGAGACAGAGACGGAGACAAAGGTCGAGACAGACGCAGAGACTGAGACAGAAGCAGAGACAGAGACAGAGACAGAGACAGAGACAGAGACAGAGACAGAGACAGAGACAGAGACAGAGACAGAGACAGAGGCAGAGGCAGAGCCTGAGACTGAGACAGAGACAGCGACAGAGACAGAGACGGAGACAAAGACCGAGACAAAGGCAGAGACAGAGACAAAGGCAGAGACAGAGACAGAGACACAGACAGAGACAGAGACAGAGACGGAGGAAGAGACAGAGACACATGCATAGACAGAGACAGAGACAGATGCGGGGACAGAGACAGAGGCAGAGACAGAGACAGAGACAGAGACAGAGATAGAGACAGAGACAGAGACGGAGGCAGAGACGGAGGCAGAGTCTCAGACAGAGAAAGAGACAGAGACAGAGACAGAGACGGAGGCAGAGACGGAGGCAGAGTCTCAGACAGAGAAAGAGACAGAGACAGAGACAGAGACAGATACGGAGACAGAGACAGAGACACAGAGACAGAGACACGGGGACAGAGACAGAGGCAGAGAGAGAGACCGCGACAGAGACAGAGACGGAGTCAAAGACCGAGACAGAGGCAGAGACACAGACAGAGACAGAGACGGAGACAGAGACAGAGGCAGAGACTGAGACAGAGACAGAGACAGAGGCAGAGACGGAGACAAAGACCGAGACAGAGGCAGAGACACAGACAGAGACAGAGACGGAGACAGAGACAGAGACAAAGACAGAGACAGAAACAGGGACGGATACAGAGACAGAAACAGAGACAGAGACAGAGACAAAGACAGAGACAGAGACAGAGACACAGACAGAGACAGAGACGGAAACAGAGACAGAGACACATGCATAGACAGAGACAGAGCCAGAGACAGAGACAGAGGCAGAGCCTGAGACTGAGACAGAGACAGCGACAGCGACAGAGACGGCGACAAAGACCGAGACAAAGGCAGAGACAGACACAAAGGCAGAGACAGAGACAGAGACACAGACAGAGACAGAGACAGAGACGGAGGCAGAGACAGAGACACATGCATAGACAGAGACAGAGACAGATGCGGGGACAGAGACAGAGGCAGAGACAGAGACAGAGACAGAGACAGAGACAGAGACAGGGACAGAGACAGAGACAGAGACAGAGACAGAGACAGAGACAGAGACAGAGACAGAGACAGAGACAGAGACAGAGACAGAGAGAGAGACAGAGACAGAGACAGAGACGGACGCAGAGACTGAGACAGAGGCAGAGACAGAGACAGAGACAGAGACAGAGACAGAGACAGTCGCAGAGAAAGAGACAGAGAAAGAGACAGAGACAGAGACAGAGACAGAGACAGAGACAGAGACAGAGACTGAGACAGAGACAGAGACAGAGACAGAGACAGAGACAGAGACGGACGCAGAGACTGAGACAGAGGCAGAGACAGAGGCAGAGACAGAGACAGAGACAGTGACAGAGAAAGAGACAGAGACAGAGACAGACACAGAGACAGAGACAGAGACAGAGACAGAGGCAGAGACGGAGACAGAGACAGAGACGGACGCAGAGACTGAGCCAGGGACAGAGACGGAAACAGCGAC
>CAMAOD020000057.1:180000-187500 GCA_945859595.2 Megachile willughbiella | reverse complement strand
ACAGAGACAGAGACAGTGACAGAGAAAGAGACAGAGACAGAGACAGACACAGAGACAGAGACAGAGACAGAGACAGAGGCAGAGACGGAGACAGAGACAGAGACGGACGCAGAGACTGAGCCAGGGACAGAGACGGAAACAGCGACAGAGGGAGAGACAGCGACAGAGACAGAGACAGAGACAGAGGCAGAGACAGAGACAGAGACAGGTACGGGGACAGAGAGAAAGGCAGAGACAGAGACAGAGACGGAGACAGAGACAGTGACAGATGCATAGACAGAGACAGAGACAGAGACAGAGACAGAGACAGAGGTAGAGACAGAGACAGAGACAGAGGCAGAGACAGAGACAGAGACAGAGACAGAGACAGAGACGGAGACAGAGACAGAGACAGAGGCATAGACAGAGACAAAGACCGAGACAGATGCAGAGACACAGACAGAGACAGAGACAGAGACAGAGACGGAGACAAAGGTCGAGACAGACGCAGAGACTGAGACAGAAGCAGAGACAGAGACAGAGACAGAGACAGAGACAGAGACAGAGACAGAGACAGAGACAGAGACAGAGACAGAGACAGAGACAGAGACAGAGACAGAGACAGAGACAGAGACAGAGACAGAGACAGAGGCAGAGCCTGAGACTGAGACAGAGACAGCGACAGAGACAGAGACGGAGACAAAGACCGAGACAAAGGCAGAGACAGAGACAAAGGCAGAGACAGAGGCAGAGACACAGACAGAGACAGAGACAGAGACGGAGGCAGAGACAGAGACACATGCATAGACAGAGACAGAGACAGATGCGGGGACAGAGACAGAGGCAGAGACAGAGACAGAGACAGAGACAGAGACAGAGACAGAGACAGAGACAGAGACAGAGACAGAGACAGAGACAGAGACAGAGACAGAGACAGAGACGGACGCAGAGACTGAGACAGAGGCAGAGACAGAGACAGAGACAGAGACAGAGACAGTCACAGAGAAAGAGACAGAGACAGAGACAGAGACAGAGACAGAGACAGAGACAGAGACAGAGACTGAGACAGAGACAGAGACAGAGACAGAGACAGAGACAGAGACAGAGACGGACGCAGAGACTGAGACAGAGGCAGAGACAGAGACAGAGACAGAGACAGAGACAGAGACAGTGACAGAGAAAGAGACAGAGACAGAGACAGACACAGAGACAGAGACAGAGACAGAGACAGAGGCAGAGACGGAGACAGAGACAGAGACGGACGCAGAGACTGAGCCAGGGACAGAGACGGAAACAGCGACAGAGGGAGAGACAGCGACAGAGACAGAGACAGAGACAGAGGCAGTGACAGAGACAGAGACAGGTACGGGGACAGAGAGAAAGGCAGAGACAGAGACAGAGACGGAGACAGAGACAGAGACAGATGCATAGACAGAGACAGAGACAGAGACAGAGACAGAGACAGAGGTAGAGACAGAGACAGAGACAGAGGCAGAGACAGAGACAGAGACAGAGACAGAGACAGAGACGGAGACAGAGACAGAGACAGAGGCATAGACAGAGACAGAGACAGGACAGAGACAGAGACGGAGGCATTGTCTCAGACAGAGAAAGAGACAGAGACAGAGACAGAGACAGATACGGAGACAGAGACAGCGACAGAGACAGAGACAGAGACAGGGACGGAGACAAAGACCGAGACAGATGCAGAGACACAGACAGAGACAGAGACAGAGACAGAGGCAGAGACAGAGACAGACACAGAGACAGGGGCAGAGACAGAGACAGAGACAAAGACAGAGGCAGAGTCTCAGACAGAGACAGAGACAGAGATAGAGACAGAGACTGAGACAGAGACAAGGGCAGAGACAGAGACAGAGACAGAGACAGGGGCAGAGACAGAGACAGAGACAGAGACAGAGACTGAGACAGAGACAAGGGCAGAGACAGAGACAGAGACAGAGACAGGGGCAGAGACAGAGACAGAGACAGAGACAGAGACAGAGACAGAGACAGAGACAGAGACAGAGACGGACGCAGAGACAGAGACAGAGGCAGTGAGAGAGACAGAGACAGAGACAGAGACAGAGACAGAGACAGAGACAGAGACAGAGACAGAGACAGAGACAGAGACAGAGACAGAGACAGAGACAGAGACAGAGACGGACGCAGAGACTGAGACAGAGGCAGAGACAGAGACAGAGACAGAGACGGACGCAGAGACTGAGACAGAGGCAGAGACAGAGACAGAGACAGAGACAGAGACAGAGACAGAGACAGAGACTGAGACAGAGACAGACACAGAGACAGAGACAGAGACAGAGACAGAGACAGAGACGGACGCAGAGACTGAGACAGAGGCAGAGACAGAGACAGAGACAGAGACAGAGACAGAGACAGTGACAGAGAAAGAGACAGAGACAGAGACAGACACAGAGACAGAGACAGAGACAGAGACAGAGGCAGAGACGGAGACAGAGACAGAGGCAGAGACAGAGACAGAGACAGGTACGGGGACAGAGAGAAAGGCAGAGACAGAGACAGAGACGGAGACAGAGACAGAGACAGATGCATAGACAGAGACAGAGACAGAGACAGAGACAGAGACAGAGGTAGAGACAGAGACAGAGGCAGAGACAGAGACAGAGACAGAGACAGAGACAGAGACGGAGACAGAGACAGAGACAGAGGCATAGACAGAGACAGAGACAGAGACAGAGACAGAGACGGAGGCATGGTCTCAGACAGAGAAAGAGACAGAGACAGAGACAGAGACAGATACGGAGACAGAGACAGCGACAGACACAGAGACAGAGACAGGGACGGAGACAAAGACCGAGACAGATGCAGAGACACAGACAGAGACAGAGACAGAGACAGAGGCAGAGACAGAGACAGGGACAGAGACAGGGGCAGAGACAGAGACAGAGACAAAGACAGAGGCAGAGTCTCAGACAGAGACAGAGACGGAGACAGTGACAGAGACAGAGACAGAGACAGAGACAGAGCCGGAGACAAAGACCGAGACAGACGCAGAGACTGAGACAGAGGCAGAGACAAAGACGGATGCAGAGACAGAGACAAAGACAGGGACAGAGACAGAGACAGAGACAGAGACAGAGACAGAGACAGAGACAGAAACAGAGACAGAGACAGAGACAGAGACAGAGACAGAGGCAGAGACAGAGACAGAGACAGAGACAGAGGCAGAGACAGCGACAGAGACAGAGACAGAGACAGAGACAGAGACAGAGGCAGAGACTGAGACTGAGACAGAGACAGAGACAGAGACAGGGACAGAGACAGGGACGGAGACAAAGACCGATACAGATGCAGGGACACAGACAGAGACAGAGACAGAGACAGAGGCAGAGACAGAGACAGAGACAGGGACAGGGGCAGAGACAGAGACAGAGACAGAGACAGAGACAAAGACAGAGGCAGAGTCTCAGACAGAGACAGAGACAGAGACAGAGACAGAGACTGAGACAGAGACAAGGGCAGAGACAGAGACAGAGACAGAGACAGGGGCAGAGACAGAGACAGAGACAGAGACAGAGACAGAGACAGAGACAGAGACAGAGACAGAGACAGAGACAGAGACAGAGACAGAGACAGAGACAGAGACAGAGACAGAGACAGAGACAGAGACAGAGACAGAGACAGAGACGGAGACAGAGACAGAGACAGAGACAGAAACAGAAACAGAGACAGAGACAGAGACAGAGACAGAGACAGAGACAGAGACAGAGACAGAGACAGAGACAGAGACAGAGACAGAGACAGAGACAGAGACAGAGACAGAGACAGAGACAGAGACAGAGACAGAGGCAGAGACTGAGACTGAGACTTAGACTGAGACAGAGACAGAGACAGAGACAGAGACAGAGACAGAGACAGGTACGGGGACAGAGAGAAAGGCAGAGACAGAGACAGAGACGGAGACAGAGACAGAGACAGATGCATAGACAGAGACAGAGACAGACACAGAGACAGAGACAGAGACAGAGGTAGAGACAGAGACAGAGACAAAGACAGAGGCAGAGTCTCAGACAGAGACAGAGACAGAGACAGAGACAGAGACTGAGACAGAGACAAGGGCAGAGACAGAGACAGAGACAGAGACAGAGACAGAGACAGGGGCAGAGACAGAGACAGAGGCAGAGACAGAGACAGAGACAGAGACAGAGACAGAGACAGAGACAGAGACAGAGACCGAGACAGAGACAGAGACAGAGACAGAGACGGAGACAGAGACAGAGACAGAGACAGAAACAGAAACAGAGACAGAGACAGAGACAGAGACAGAGACAGAGACAGAGACGGACGCAGAGACAGAGACAGAGGCAGTGAGAGAGACAGAGACAGAGACAGAGACAGAGACAGAGACAGAGACAGAGACAGAGACGGAGACAAAGGCCGAGAAAGAGGCAGAGACACAGACAGAGACAAAGACGGAGACAGAGACAGAGACAGAGACAAAGACGGAGACAGAGACAGAGACAGTGACAGAGACAGAGACAGGGACAGAGACAGAGGCAGAGGCAGAGACGGAGACAGTGACAGAGACGGACGAAGAGACTGAGACAGAGACAGAGACAGAGACAGAGACAGGGACAGGGACAGAGACAGAGACAGGGACAGAGACAGAGGCAGAGACAGAGACAGAGACGGAGACAAAGACCGAGACAGAGGCAGAGACACAGACAGAGACAGAGACAGAGGCAGAGACAGAGACAGAGACAGAGGCAGAGACAGAGACAGAGACAGCCACAGAGACAGAGACAGAGACAGAGATGGAGACAGAGACAGAGACGGACGCAGAGACTGAGACAGAGGCAGAGACAGAGACAGAGACAGAGACAGAGACAGAGACAGAGACAGAGACGGAGGCAGAGACAGAGACAGAGGCATAGACAGAGACAGAGACAGAGACAGAGACAGAGACAGAGACGGAGTCAGAGTCTCAGACAGAGAAAGAGACAGAGACAGAGACAGAGACAGATACGGAGACAGAGACAGCGACAGAGACAGAGACAGAGACAGAGACAGAGACGGAGACAGTGACAGAGACAGAGACAGAGACAGAGACAGAAACAGAAACAGAGACAGAGACAGAGATGGAGACAGAGACAGAGACGGACGCAGAGACTGAGACAGAGACAGAGACAGAGGCAGAGACGGAGACAAAGGCCGAGAAAGAGGCAGAGACACAGACAGAGACAAAGACGGAGACAGAGACAGAGACAGAGACAAAGACGGAGACAGAGACAGAGACAGAGACAGAGACAGAGACAGAGACAGGGACAGAGACAGAGGCAGAGGCAGAGACGGAGACAGTGACAGAGACGGACGCAGAGGCTGAGACAGAGACAGAGACAGAGAGAGAGACAGGGACAGGGACAGAGACAGAGACAGAGACAGAGACAGAGACGGACGCAGAGACAGAGACAGAGGCAGTGAGAGAGACAGAGACAGAGACAGAGACAGAGACAGAGACGGAGACAGAGACAGAGACAGAGACGGAGACAAAGGCCGAGAAAGAGGCAGAGACACAGACAGAGACAAAGACGGAGACAGAGACAGAGACAGAGACAAAGACGGAGACAGAGACAGAGACAGAGACAGAGACAGAGACAGGGACAGAGACAGAGGCAGAGGCAGAGACGGAGACAGTGACAGAGACGGACGCAGAGACTGAGACAGAGACAGAGACAGAGACAGAGACAGGGACAGGGACAGAGACAGAGACAGGGACAGAGACAGAGGCAGAGACAGAGACAGAGACGGAGACAAAGACCGAGACAGAGGCAGAGACACAGACAGAGACAGAGACAGAGGCAGAGACAGAGACAGAGACAGAGACAGAGACAGAGACAGAGACAGCCACAGAGACAGAGACAGAGACAGAGATGGAGACAGAGACAGAGACAGAGGCAGAGACGGAGACAAAGGCCGAGAAAGAGGCAGAGACACAGACAGAGACAAAGACGGAGACAGAGACAGAGACAGAGACAAAGACGGAGACAGAGACAGAGACAGAGACAGAGACAGAGACAGGGACAGAGACAGAGGCAGAGGCAGAGACGGAGACAGTGACAGAGACGGACGCAGAGACTGAGACAGAGACAGAGACAGAGACAGAGACAGGGACAGGGACAGAGACAGAGACAGAGATGGAGACAGAGACAGAGACGGACGCAGAGACTGAGACAGAGGCAGAGACAGAGACAGAGACAGAGACAGAGACAGAGACACAGAGACAGAGACACGGGGACAGAGACAGAGGCAGAGAGAGAGACCGCGACAGAGACAGAGACGGAGTCAAAGACCGAGACAGAGGCAGAGACACAGACAGAGACAGAGACGGAGACAGAGACAGAGGCAGAGACTGAGACAGAGACAGAGACAGAGGCAGAGACGGAGACAAAGACCGAGACAGAGGCAGAGACACAGACAGAGACAGAGACGGAGACAGAGACAGAGACAAAGACAGAGACAGAAACAGGGACGGATACAGAGACAGAAACAGAGACAGAGACGGAGACAAAGGTCGAGACAGACGCAGAGACTGAGACAGAAGCAGAGACAAAGACGGATACAGGGACAGAGACAAAGACAGGGACAGAGACAGAGACAGAGACAAAGACGGAGACAGAGACAGAGACAGAGACAGAGACAGGGACAGAGACAGAGGCAGAGGCAGAGACGGAGACAGTGACAGAGACGGACGCAGGGACTGAGACAGAGACAGAGACAGAGACAGAGACAGGGACAGGGACAGAGGCAGAGACAGGGACAGAGACAGAGGCAGAGACAGAGACAGAGACGGAGACAAAGACCGAGACAGAGGCAGAGACACAGACAGAGACAGAGACAGAGGCAGAGACAGAGACAGAGACAGAGACAGAGACAGAGACAGCCACAGAGACAGAGACAGAGACAGAGATGGAGACAGAGACAGAGACGGACGCAGAGACTGAGACAGAGGCAGAGACAGAGACAGAGACAGAGACAGAGACAGAGACAGAGACAGAGACAGAGACAAAGACAGAGACAGAGACAGAGACAGAGACAGAGGCAGAGCCTGAGACTGAGACAGAGACAGCGACAGAGACAGAGACAGAGACAGAGACAGAGACAGAGACAGAGACAGAGACAGTGACAGAGAAAGAGACAGAGACATAGACAGACACAGAGACAGAGACAGTGACAGAGACAGAGGCAGAGACGGAGACAGAGACAGAGACGGACGCAGAGACTGAGCCAGGGACAGAGACGGAAACAGCGACAGAGGGAGAGACAGCGACAGAGACAGAGACAGAGACAGAGGCAGAGGCAGAGCCTGAGACTGAGACAGAGACAGCGACAGAGACAGAGACGGAGACAAAGACCGAGACAAAGGCAGAGACAGAGACAAAGGCAGAGACAGAGACAGAGACACAGACAGAGACAGAGACAGAGACGGAGGCAGAGACAGAGACACATGCATAGACAGAGACAGAGACAGATGCGGGGACA
>CAMAOD020000057.1:170000-175000 GCA_945859595.2 Megachile willughbiella | reverse complement strand
CAGAGACAGAGACAGACACAGAGACAGAGACAGAGACAGAGACAGAGGCAGAGACGGAGACAGAGACAGAGGCAGAGACAGAGACAGAGACAGGTACGGGGACAGAGAGAAAGGCAGAGACAGAGACAGAGACGGAGACAGAGACAGAGACAGATGCATAGACAGAGACAGAGACAGAGACAGAGACAGAGACAGAGGTAGAGACAGAGACAGAGGCAGAGACAGAGACAGAGACAGAGACAGAGACAGAGACGGAGACAGAGACAGAGACAGAGGCATAGACAGAGACAGAGACAGAGACAGAGACAGAGACGGAGGCATGGTCTCAGACAGAGAAAGAGACAGAGACAGAGACAGAGACAGATACGGAGACAGAGACAGCGACAGACACAGAGACAGAGACAGGGACGGAGACAAAGACCGAGACAGATGCAGAGACACAGACAGAGACAGAGACAGAGACAGAGGCAGAGACAGAGACAGAGACAGAGACAGGGGCAGAGACAGAGACAGAGACAAAGACAGAGGCAGAGTCTCAGACAGAGACAGAGACGGAGACAGTGACAGAGACAGAGACAGAGACAGAGACAGAGCCGGAGACAAAGACCGAGACAGACGCAGAGACTGAGACAGAGGCAGAGACAAAGACGGATGCAGAGACAGAGACAAAGACAGGGACAGAGACAGAGACAGAGACAGAGACAGAGACAGAGACAGAGACAGAAACAGAGACAGAGACAGAGACAGAGACAGAGACAGAGGCAGAGACAGAGACAGAGACAGAGACAGAGGCAGAGACAGCGACAGAGACAGAGACAGAGACAGAGACAGAGACAGAGGCAGAGACTGAGACTGAGACAGAGACAGAGACAGAGACAGGGACAGAGACAGGGACGGAGACAAAGACCGATACAGATGCAGAGACACAGACAGAGACAGAGACAGAGACAGAGGCAGAGACAGAGACAGAGACAGGGACAGGGGCAGAGACAGAGACAGAGACAGAGACAAAGACAGAGGCAGAGTCTCAGACAGAGACAGAGACAGAGACAGAGACAGAGACTGAGACAGAGACAAGGGCAGAGACAGAGACAGAGACAGAGACAGGGGCAGAGACAGAGACAGAGACAGAGACAGAGACAGAGACAGAGACAGAGACAGAGACAGAGACAGAGACAGAGACAGAGACAGAGACAGAGACAGAGACAGAGACAGAGACAGAGACGGAGACAGAGACAGAGACAGAGACAGAAACAGAAACAGAGACAGAGACAGAGACAGAGACAGAGACAGAGACAGAGACAGAGACAGAGACAGAGACAGAGACAGAGACAGAGACAGAGACAGAGACAGAGACAGAGACAGAGACAGAGACAGAGACAGAGACAGAGGCAGAGACTGAGACTGACACTTAGACTGAGACAGAGACAGAGACAGAGACAGAGACAGAGACAGAGACAGAGACAGGTACGGGGACAGAGAGAAAGGCAGAGACAGAGACAGAGACGGAGACAGAGACAGAGACAGATGCATAGACAGAGACAGAGACAGACACAGAGACAGAGACAGAGACAGAGGTAGAGACAGAGACAGAGACAAAGACAGAGGCAGAGTCTCAGACAGAGACAGAGACAGAGACAGAGACAGAGACTGAGACAGAGACAAGGGCAGAGACAGAGACAGAGACAGAGACAGAGACAGAGACAGGGGCAGAGACAGAGACAGAGGCAGAGACAGAGACAGAGACAGAGACAGAGACAGAGACAGAGACAGAGACAGAGACCGAGACAGAGACAGAGACAGAGACAGAGACAGAGACGGAGACAGAGACAGAGACAGAGACAGAAACAGAAACAGAGACAGAGACAGAGACAGAGACAGAGACAGAGACAGAGACGGACGCAGAGACAGAGACAGAGGCAGTGAGAGAGACAGAGACAGAGACAGAGACAGAGACAGAGACAGAGACAGAGACAGAGACGGAGACAAAGGCCGAGAAAGAGGCAGAGACACAGACAGAGACAAAGACGGAGACAGAGACAGAGACAGAGACAAAGACGGAGACAGAGACAGAGACAGTGACAGAGACAGAGACAGGGACAGAGACAGAGGCAGAGGCAGAGACGGAGACAGTGACAGAGACGGACGAAGAGACTGAGACAGAGACAGAGACAGAGACAGAGACAGGGACAGGGACAGAGACAGAGACAGGGACAGAGACAGAGGCAGAGACAGAGACAGAGACGGAGACAAAGACCGAGACAGAGGCAGAGACACAGACAGAGACAGAGACAGAGGCAGAGACAGAGACAGAGACAGAGACAGAGACAGAGACAGCCACAGAGACAGAGACAGAGACAGAGATGGAGACAGACACAGAGACGGACGCAGAGACTGAGACAGAGGCAGAGACAGAGACAGAGACAGAGACAGAGACAGAGACAGAGACAGAGACGGAGACAGAGACAGAGACAGAGGCATAGACAGAGACAGAGACAGAGACAGAGACAGAGACAGAGACGGAGGCAGAGTCTCAGACAGAGAAAGAGACAGAGACAGAGACAGAGACAGATACGGAGACAGAGACAGCGACAGAGACAGAGACAGGGACAGAGACAGAGACGGAGACAGTGACAGAGACAGAGACAGAGACAGAGACAGAAACAGAAACAGAGACAGAGACAGAGATGGAGACAGAGACAGAGACGGACGCAGAGACTGAGACAGAGACAGAGACAGAGGCAGAGACGGAGACAAAGGCCGAGAAAGAGGCAGAGACACAGACAGAGACAAAGACGGAGACAGAGACAGAGACAGAGACAAAGACGGAGACAGAGACAGAGACAGAGACAGAGACAGAGACAGAGACAGGGACAGAGACAGAGGCAGAGGCAGAGACGGAGACAGTGACAGAGACGGACGCAGAGGCTGAGACAGAGACAGAGACAGAGAGAGAGACAGGGACAGGGACAGAGACAGAGACAGAGACAGAGACAGAGACGGACGCAGAGACAGAGACAGAGGCAGTGAGAGAGACAGAGACAGAGACAGAGACAGAGACAGAGACGGAGACAGAGACAGAGACAGAGACGGAGACAAAGGCCGAGAAAGAGGCAGAGACACAGACAGAGACAAAGACGGAGACAGAGACAGAGACAGAGACAAAGACGGAGACAGAGACAGAGACAGAGACAGAGACAGAGACAGGGACAGAGACAGAGGCAGAGGCAGAGACGGAGACAGTGACAGAGACGGACGCAGAGACTGAGACAGAGACAGAGACAGAGACAGAGACAGGGACAGGGACAGAGACAGAGACAGGGACAGAGACAGAGGCAGAGACAGAGACAGAGACGGAGACAAAGACCGAGACAGAGGCAGAGACACAGACAGAGACAGAGACAGAGGCAGAGACAGAGACAGAGACAGAGACAGAGACAGAGACAGCCACAGAGACAGAGACAGAGACAGAGATGGAGACAGAGACAGAGACAGAGGCAGAGACGGAGACAAAGGCCGAGAAAGAGGCAGAGACACAGACAGAGACAAAGACGGAGACAGAGACAGAGACAGAGACAAAGACGGAGACAGAGACAGAGACAGAGACAGAGACAGAGACAGGGACAGAGACAGAGGCAGAGGCAGAGACGGAGACAGTGACAGAGACGGACGCAGAGACTGAGACAGAGACAGAGACAGAGACAGAGACAGGGACAGGGACAGAGACAGAGACAGAGATGGAGACAGAGACAGAGACGGACGCAGAGACTGAGACAGAGGCAGAGACAGAGACAGAGACAGAGACAGAGACAGAGACACAGAGACAGAGACACGGGGACAGAGACAGAGGCAGAGAGAGAGACCGCGACAGAGACAGAGACGGAGTCAAAGACCGAGACAGAGGCAGAGACACAGACAGAGACAGAGACGGAGACAGAGACAGAGGCAGAGACTGAGACAGAGACAGAGACAGAGGCAGAGACGGAGACAAAGACCGAGACAGAGGCAGAGACACAGACAGAGACAGAGACGGAGACAGAGACAGAGACAAAGACAGAGACAGAAACAGGGACGGATACAGAGACAGAAACAGAGACAGAGACGGAGACAAAGGTCGAGACAGACGCAGAGACTGAGACAGAAGCAGAGACAAAGACGGATACAGGGACAGAGACAAAGACAGGGACAGAGACAGAGACAGAGACAAAGACGGAGACAGAGACAGAGACAGAGACAGAGACAGGGACAGAGACAGAGGCAGAGGCAGAGACGGAGACAGTGACAGAGACGGACGCAGGGACTGAGACAGAGACAGAGACAGAGACAGAGACAGGGACAGGGACAGAGACAGAGACAGGGACAGAGACAGAGGCAGAGACAGAGACAGAGACGGAGACAAAGACCGAGACAGAGGCAGAGACACAGACAGAGACAGAGACAGAGGCAGAGACAGAGACAGAGACAGAGACAGAGACAGAGACAGCCACAGAGACAGAGACAGAGACAGAGATGGAGACAGAGACAGAGACGGACGCAGAGACTGAGACAGAGGCAGAGACAGAGACAGAGACAGAGACAGAGACAGAGACAGAGACAGAGACAAAGACAGAGACAGAGACAGAGACAGAGACAGAGGCAGAGCCTGAGACTGAGACAGAGACAGCGACAGAGACAGAGACAGAGACAGAGACAGAGACAGAGACAGAGACAGTGACAGAGAAAGAGACAGAGACAGAGACAGACACAGAGACAGAGACAGTGACAGAGACAGAGGCAGAGACGGAGACAGAGACAGAGACGGACGCAGAGACTGAGCCAGGGACAGAGACGGAAACAGCGACAGAGGGAGAGACAGCGACAGAGACAGAGACAGAGACAGAGGCAGAGGCAGAGCCTGAGACTGAGACAGAGACAGCGACAGAGACAGAGACGGAGACAAAGACCGAGACAAAGGCAGAGACAGAGACAAAGGCAGAGACAGAGACAGAGACACAGACAGA